>JAYKTE010181991.1:0-12639 GCA_036873565.1 Xipholeptos notoides | reverse complement strand
CACACACACACACACACACACACACACACACACACATATATATATATATATAAACATTTATATGACACAGAGCCTAAAAACAGAAGTATTGCAAATTTTTGATTTGCGATGGGGATTTTCTCTTCCTACTGGCTCTCCACGATATCTATTATTGTACACTGAAGATTGGTTTACGACAATTCTTTCTATGACTTCTTGCTATCTGCTTAAAAAACGCGGTGTTCTCAGGTTTCGTTAATAGCGTTTTTTATAGCTTGTTTGTCTTTTGATATATCCACGTGACAAATCTGTAACTTGGGAAACATGATCTCTTTTAAAGGTTTGTTTTTTCTTAAACTAGCAAGACCTTGTCAAGTTGCTCTAGGCCTTTCGCGGATAGGTGCAATGGTGAGTCGAAATACAAGACATAATGCTTCTTTAGGTTTTATTTTTATTTCTTCCAGCATCTCAAACATTTTCGCTTATTTAACCATTTGAACCCTCACTTAGCAAAATTACTAATTAGCCAATCAGAGTCGTTCTATTAGAGGACCATGTAGGGCCGAAATATCGGCAGTGTTGTTTTTTGCCCTTGGTCAGCAGGGTGATATATATGCCCTTCAGGGTTTAAATGCTTAATGCTGATAACATTTTTTTATATAAAAATTTGCTGGCAGAAAATCCTCTTTGAATAGCTCTAGCAGAAATATTTAAACGATTGGTAGAAAGAATAAGAGCATTGGTGCATTACATACAGAGTATTAG
This sequence comes from Xipholeptos notoides, assembly GCA_036873565.1. Classification (NCBI taxonomy): domain Eukaryota; kingdom Metazoa; phylum Mollusca; class Cephalopoda; family Idiosepiidae; genus Xipholeptos; species Xipholeptos notoides. The sequence goes on along the minus strand of JAYKTE010181991.1, from coordinate 11,895 downwards.
CCCAATTGTAGTGTAACGACAAGGGTTTAACTTATATACTAATGTTTTGGGATTCAAGATTCACATAGCTTCTAATAATAAAACATAGTAGTAGTCTAAATAACTTGAATAATGTTGATTATCGAAGCTCGGACACTCAGACAGACAGACAGACACGAAAAAACAATTTCGAAACAAGTATAAGTATTAAATTTACTTGGTCGAACACCAACCCAAGTTAGGCAGAAGACCATTTTTATGTGCTCATCCCCGGGCGTTGGTAATCAGTGTTTCCCTTCACCTAGATGAGTTACTCTCCCGAGTTAACAAGCATCATCTTCCCGAGACAGCTGAAAGTGAAACTAGTGGTCTTTTGACTCGGATTTGGACTCGTGTACTACGATTCCAGAGACCGAACTTTTTCCACTGCTCCAACCTCGCTGCCCAATAAGTATAAGTGTATAGCGTGCTAATTTCATACTCAAGTGGTTAACATCTAAATGTTTAAAAAAATTAGTTAGTTCCGGCATGGTGTGTCAGCCAGGTGTTGCTTTTCTTACTCTTTATATAAATACTGCTGCGGTTAGTCCATCAGCGAGCACATTCATTTTATTTTAAAGTAGTCCTTTCAGAACGTAAAAGTAACATATATCTAAACATTGGTTGATCATTTCTCTGTTATATTATATAAATATATTATTGAGCACTTTAAAATAGACCCCGTGTTGCAATTCTATCACGTAGTCTACCTGTTAACTAAATTGAAGCATCGTTCATGTTTAGATGAAGCATTAAAGAAAGTTCTTTTGAGCATTAAATCTTTATTTATTATTCTTTTGAATTCCATTGTAAGTTTTTAATTAATTTTTCTGGAGTTTCAAAATTTGAATAATCAATCGGCTCACAATTTCTTTTTTTTTTCTCTAAATTTTAAAGTTTACTATTTTTCTTGGTAGTTTCTTTTCGGTTTTCTATTGATAGTTAAAGATCTAATCTGCCTCAGGCGTGACGCGAAAACAATATAAAAGTTTTATAAGAGAGAAATTAATAAAATCAACGAGAATGATTTTGTTTAAGTTGGCTAAGAAAACTATTTTTTCTTTCATATATTTCTGTTATAATGAAAGTGTTTATTTATTCATTTATTATTATTATTATTATTATTATTATTATTATTATTATTATTATTATTATTATTGCTGTTGTTATTGTTATTATAATTACTATACTGATTCACAAAAAGTAACTTGTAATTAAAATATTTAGAAAATAATAATTGAAAACTTTTCGACGAGTTGATAACCATTTCCAATTTTCAAATATTATAATATTTATAAATAATTATTTACTAGCAGTATAATCCGGTGTTTCCCGTGCAAATTAGAACATGTTAGTTGTAGGAAAAGACGCTAATGAGAGGCTTAGGTGGAAATTATTTTTTGAAAGTTGGAAAAGAGAGCTTAGGCTGCTAGTAACCATTAAGAAAGAAATATTAAATACAGGTTGTTGTAATCCATGAACAGAGTATAAAGTGTTGTACTGGTGCACATCACACTTTTGGCTAATATTAAGAGGTCTTTTTTCTGGAAATGAGTAGAAAACATTTGGACAAAATGTTGTAAATCATAAATAAGTTAGAGGTTGACAGGTTTAAAATACAATTATAATTGTTGTTTAAAATAGTATTTTTGAAAATTCTTCTAGCTTTTGTTAATAAAAACTTTCCCGAGATTTCTTTCTTTTTAATTAAAATTTTTAAAATGCACATAAATTTGCATCACGTGATTTGTTATTTTGTGGCGTATGCAGACATTGTGTACCGCGTGATATAGCAGCAAGCAGACATTTTAGATTTAAAAAGTGGGCGTGCGCAGGGAACAAACTTCGTGTCACAGATACACAGACTCACAGAAGCCCTTTTATTGTTATAGATTTTCTCTCTGGATAAAATATTGGCTGTCCCTACAGGCAATATGTCTTCGACTTTAGTTACAGAACATCTCAATTATATACAATAGTATGCGTTCAGTCAGCTTTTCCAAAAATTAGCTAAGCTGTATTGTACTAGGCAAATAACATTTGGATAAGTTAATTGTTGATAACAGAAGAAAAATTACAATATATTTATTGTGTTGGTTTGTATTTTACGGCTCATCAGCCTTTTTAAAGCCATTTAATGCCGATAGCAATCATTTGTGAGAAACGTTATTTTTTGTCTGCAGGTAGTTTTTTTTTAATAACACAGTATGCACTTTAATTTGATACATAGCTGGAGGGAATGTGGAGTTTCATTCCATTCCAAAGAGTGTTAGTCCAAATATGAACGCAAATTGAACAACTACGATTCCTAAGTTTGACTGCTTATCCAAGCTGTCTTCCCAAGGTTATTGTGTTCACTAATATGTAATGTTTCTTTTAGGATAATTAATGCTGAATATTTACTTCGTAAGAAAAATCTGAAACTGTTTGATCTACCCGGTGCGTTATTATCCGGAGTGTTTGGAGCATCAACTTGTGTTATAGATCATGACTTTTGTTCATGATGAACGAAAAACCAAGAAATACTGATAAAGGTTCAGACAGACTGATAGACAAATATCTGTGTTTCTTAGTTCGCACAATTCAATTCAAAAAGAAAAAAAAATGAAATGCAACACTAAATATCGAGATTGAAAACAAATCACTAACACTTTAAAAGCTACGTGTATAATGGATATAATTGCATAACATGTTTCAAGTTTTCTCGTCTTTGAAGAATTAGACAAAATAATCATTGAGACGAGTAAGAGGTCGTTTGAATTCAATACAGTTGAAAGACGAAAATCGATAACAATCTTCCGTGGCAGATGTCATATTCGAGTCTTATAATAAAAAGTAAAAGAAGAATACATTTCTATCAAATATCAGTAATTGAAAGAGGACCTGTGCAAAGAGCAAATTGACAAAGAAAATAATGTTTTTGACCTGTTAAGAACCTGCTGTGAAATCTTTTGTACTGTTTTCTACAGCGTCACGACCAAATTCATTTATAGTGCTATATTCATTGCTTTAATTATGAAACTAGTCGTGTTCCTACACTTTTTACTAACAAAACAAATAACTCTATCTTCCATTATGTTACTTTATACTGTCAGTCATTTTAATTATCTTCTTGTTTCTAATATATTAGAAATATCTGAAGAAACCATGTATTTATTAATAATGTCGTACTGATAAACTGCGGGTCAATGGTCCATAAATCTCTAGAATTTTCATTCTGAGACCTACATTGAGAAGCTACTGCCCAATGATTTAACGATCAGCCTTACAAAACAATCATATTGGAGTGGATGGAGCAGTGAGATACTGGAGATATAGGAAGGTCCTGTCACTTATAACTCCTGAAAACAAAAAGGCTGTTACTAGAGCGAATCATCTGATATCCTAGTGTGAGTATCCACTGTAATGTTTTATACTTACATGTAGGGGAAGTCCACTTGGGGCAGTAGATAGGCAATCGGAATTCGGAATTGTAATACGCGAGTCCCAGTCATTCTTTTTACGTTCGTATTTGGGAAAGGAATGACCCCCCCCCATTCACTCGAGCTATGGATTAAATAGTGTATACTGTGTTATTAAAAAACTACGTGCAGTCAAAAATAACGTTTCTCGAAAATGATTGTTAAAATTAAATGACTTTAAAGAAGTTTACATTCCGTAAAACACAAACAAACAAACTTACTGGTAGGTGGTTGTTACCGTTGGTTTCACAAGAACTGAGGCCTCTGCGATTATTTAGAAAGGGAATCTCTTCTTCCCAAAGTATTGTCAGCATCTTGTTCTGATAATCATTACAACTTCAAAGGGGTGCTCGTTGTTACCGTTGGTTTCACAAGGGCCGTCAACGTGTCGTTTCCTGGCGTTCTCTGATTATTTAGAAAGGAAAACTCTTCTTCCCCAAGAAATGACAATACCTTACACTTAGTGATCGTGACACGGTGTGGGGGGGGGGAGAAGTTGTATTCTTGTCTTCGTATCGTTTGTTTCTTTAGAGGTGTAACAGTTACTTGTTCGAACGTGCGTCCACCACGTGTTGTGGAGGTTGTCGTGTCGTCGTAGTTGAGGTTTGACGGTAAAAAGTACTGTAACAAGTCCTTGTCTTCCGTCTGCGTCCACGTGCTCTCGTGAAGTCGCAGCAATAGAGTGTTAGAGTGTAGGTAAGAAGAACTCTCGTTGTTCTACCGGTGTGATTGAAAAGGTTCCGCAGCAAATATTGCTCCGCTACAGTTGGAATCGAAAGAAGATTAATGGACGAAAACTTTTGAGAAAGATGTTCTTAAACGCTATACAATCATGAATCCCCATTTTACTCAATTGCTCTCTTTTTTTATATCTATGGGATACTTTAATCCTCGCTGAAATCTACAAAAATTACGAACGGTGTCTACCTTTTAATAGCCTAAACTTTCAGTATTATTGACCCATGACGACTGATAACTATGCAGCACAATTAACATCAGTAGTAGTAGTAGTAGTAGTAGTAGTAGTAAAAAGATATTATTAACGAATAGAGAATCATTTTTGTGGCATAGTTTACCAAGTTCTAGTCAGCGATTGGTAAAAAGTAAAGAGTTTCCTAATGATTCATTGTTTTCTTTCATTTTATAGTTTTTTGTTGTTTTTTTTCTTTGTGTGCTTAGAGATTCGCAGATTGGTGGGTTTTTTAATGACTTGGGGGGGTTCTGTTCTAATTTTTCATTTTTAATTTTGTTTCGCTTTGGAAGTTGTTCAATATTATTGTGCTAGAATTTTTGTTTCATTTTTTTTGTATTTAAGTTGTTATTTTTAAGCATTTTTTTTTTAGTCTTTTTTTTTCGTGTTTTTACAAAAAATCTTTGTTAACTTTTTACAAGTTTTTAAAACCTCAAACATTATTAAAAAGCAATCTTTTTTTAATAACAGCTTTTCCCCCAGGTTTCCCGGTGCACTCCCCTGCTCTCTCTATCTTACGCTTTGTCTTTCTCTCTCGTTCTCAATATTCTTCATCTCTTTTTCTCGTCCAGTCTCTTTCTTTGTCCTCCTACACTCTCCCACTCTTTCTTTTACCTTACTTTCGCTCTTTCTCTCTATTTTTCTGACTGAATTTTTCATTCTCCTTTTCTTTATTTCTCTCAATTTTTTGTCACTCGCTAGTCTCTTTTCTTTCACTTTTTTCTTTCTTCTTTCTTCCCGCTCTTTTCTTCATCAGCGTGTGTGTAATATATATATAGATATAGATATATGTTAAGATAGATAGAGGAATATAATATTATATCCCTCTATCAGTCTATCTATGTATTTATCTTTCTCTATATATGCACACATATGCACATACATACGCACACACACACACTCATATATATATATATATATATATCCTACCTTTCTATCCGTTTATTCAAATTATATCTCTCCTTCCCCCTCCCTCTCTCTCTTTCCTTCTCTCTCTATATATAAATGTGTATATATATAAATGTATATATATATATATATATCCATATATCAAACTACCTTTGTATCTGTCTAGGAAACAAGAGAATATCCATTTTTTCCTATTTGTTTTTGTATTTTTCGTAGTATATTCCGCGAACAATTATATTATATCTTGCGACTTTCATTTCTTCAGCAAATAACTTCTTTAATCAAGAGAAAATAATCAATTATTTCCAACATCATTCGGCAGTTTTGTTCCAATCAAAAATATTGGTTATCGATTTTTGCTTTTTGTTATTATTATTATTATTATTATTATCATTAGTAGTAGTAGTAGTAGTAGTAGTAGTAGTCATTGTTCATTGATTCATTTTTTTCTTTTTTTTTGCTAAATTATTTATAAAGTTTTTATTTTCTACTTTTAACAAAGTGGAACAACATTTCTGTTGTTACAAGAGCTGAGGTTAATTGAAACGTTCTACTTATTATTATTCTAATTTAGTTTTAGACTAATCGTGGCATTTTAAACTGTGTTTCCGTTTACTAGTACACCACACCACAGTCGACACAAAATATGGTTCAAACTTTACGTAAAGATAAAGATATTTAACACATATTTCATCTAAACTCTGAAATAGGAAGTAAAAAAAGTAAAAGGTAAAACAAGAAGACAAGAAATGTCTTCGTTTTAATCGGACTTTCATAAACAAAACAATATATAGAGATAGATAGATAAATAGATTGATAAAATAAATTTAATTGGGATACATTGAAGTTTACTGAGATTAATCCGATATATTAAACCAAATTCAAATTAAAATATAGTTAATACTAAAAAAAAAAACTTTTATCTATATAAATATTCAGAAAGTATATATATATATATATATATATATATATATATATATATGCGTCGAGAAACTGAAAGTCAACAAATATTTATTCGACCCAACGGGTCACGCATGTTCTTTACTAAATGTTTGATTAAAGAAGCACTTTATTTCTGATATCCTCTTTTTTTTCCTTTTTTCTCATTGTTTTTCTTCTCTATTTCCTTTTTCTTTTAAAATGGTTTTTTTCCCTCTTCTTTTTTCTTTTCTTCCTTTGTCATCTTCGTTTTTTTTTCTTTTTCCTTTTCTCTTTCTTTTCTACTTCTTTTTTCTTTTCTTCCTTTTTTTCTTCTTTTTTCTTTTTAAATCTCGAGTTTAATCAATTTTTTACCATAAAGTGATACACAAAAGTCCTTCATCCTCGGAACAATAAAAAAAGCAACTAAATGAAAAATATATTAACTAGAAAATAAATTCTGGTACACGTATACGCATATGTATATTCAGGTTTATTGGTGCCGTTCCAAAAGTAATGTTACCCACTTTTTACAACTATCTTTCAAAAGATGATGAGTTACGAAGACGAGAGCGGAACTAGTTTTCCTTCTCCCAGTCTTACCAAAGACTAATGGTGCATCTACCCAGTGGTTTAATCGAGCCCCCAGACACTAATCTGTTTATTTCCACATCCCGGCGTAATATACGGTACCTGGTATTCATAAATGGTCACCCAACGCAATGTCAAATCCCCTCTGATCCATTTTGGGTGGAATTTAAAAAAAGGGGAGGCATTACTATTGGAACGACACTCGGGAGTTTAAAATTTATTGTCTTCCTAAGATAAACCTGTATAACATTGATTCTGTCTTGGTTTTGCACTAGGCCAAATTGTTATGTGTTTCTTATCTAACATGTCTTTCCTTAGCTTCGTCCTTTTGGGTGGCTTTAGGCGTCGGTCAGTAAATCGAATCTTCTACCGAGAGAGGATAAATTGTGTATAAATATACACAACGGTTGGTATTACTTCCAAGGATTCTATACTCTTAGATTGAGTGCTCAACATGTAGGCGTCAGATCAGGCAAATAAAATTCTAAATTCCGATCTAGGTATACTGGCTTATCTGTTATTACTGGTAATTCACGCGTTGTATTTAGTTCACGAAAGATGTGGAATTTGATATCAAGATTAACCAATTTTTTGGCTTGGATATTTTCCAAAGAAAAGGGGCGATTAAAACCATTTTTTTAAATCTGATTTTAAAGACATTTATTTCGATATAAAATCTAACTTAATATATAAATTGAATTTTTCTCTATGTAGGTATGTGTTTGTACTCTAAGGACTCTGAAACTGCTTAAAAGATTTTCTTGAAAATTTTCACATATGTACTTCATGTGTCAGGCAGTATTTTTAGCAATATTTTGTCTCGATGTATATTTATGGTATATCACCAGAATTTCAAACTAAAAATAATGAAGGTAATCTGATGGTCGAGTAATACTTTAATCTTTAGAACGTGACACGGCAAATATAAATAAATGAATAAATACACGACGGTCCTATTATTCAGTATAGATAGAGCTATTAATTCATTTTTTAATGTTCTTTTAGTTACATTATTAGGGATAAAGGGCAGCTCAGGTCTATTTTACATTAGATTTGTTGATGCTTCTTAAAATTTCTATTCTTTATTTAAGAATTTTAGTTCACATTTTTTTTTTTTTGGAACTTGTGAAAAAGAATTTGAAGATTTTCGCAGTCTTTAACTTCAACTATAAAAAATTCTTATAATTTTCAATTTCCTTTCTTCTGTACCATTGTCCTTCTTCCACCCACCCTTCTTTCCTTATTTCTTTTTTGTTTTTTGATCGAAATAGGTCTCGTTTAACTAAAATTTCCTGGCCATATTCTATTTTCCTCTTTCTTTTTCTCCATCATTTTCTATCTCTGTCTCTCCCTTTCTCCTCTCTCCCTCTCTTTATTCATTAGCTTCTCCCCCCTCTCTTATTTTCAAGACCAATTTCTTACGAGCTAATCAAAAGTTAATCGAAGCCGATACTGCTGATGTCAGCACAGTTAGGAGATGAGTTCGTCGATTTCAGAGTGGCACCAGTAATATGAGTGACAAGCACACTTCAGACACGAAAATGGACCACTTTGCTCAGTAGAGGCAAAAGCGCATTGAGAATAGCGGTGACTATGTAGGGCTCTCGGTTGAGAATATAATATTCTTCTATATTTGGCTCTCTATCCGTTTATTCAAATCATCTCTCTCGCCCCCTCTCTCGCCCCTCTCTCTCTCTCTCTCTCTCTCTATATATATATATATATATATATATATATATATAGTGTGTGTATGTCTTTGTGCGTGCATGCGCATATGTGTTTGCATGTATGTGTGCGTGTGTGTGCGCGTGCGTGTATGTGTGTAAAACTGCAGACATGCAGAGAGAGAGCAAGATAAAAGTTGGGCATTTTTTCTCATTTTTCGTAGATGGTCTGTATTGGAATTTTTATACATAGATGGATAGATAGAACTTCCAATTATAAAAAGCAATTTCCTCGGTGCACGCATTACTTTGGTCATTTGCTGATGTAATTCACTGAATTTCAGTTTTCTTTTTATCGTAGTTATTGACCTACAGGTCTAATTATAACCTTCAAATAACATGTTGAAATTGAGCTGCTGCTTTTTTTCTTTAATATATATTAAATGGGGGGTGTTTTTTTCTATAGCGTGTCAGATATATTCCTTGGGCTTCTCCTAAAGCCTTTATAACTGAAATATCAATCTTTTCTTCTTTAATTTTATTATTGAGTATCAACTGAAACTTTGGCATCATGCTATCAACAAATTTCAATTAGAGACGCTAGAAACGGTAAGAAGTCTTAGAAAAAACAGGATTCTTTCTGATCTTTTAAGATACTTACCAAAAACTTCCTTAGAAACACTTTCAGAAGTTCCGAAGATAAAAAAAGTCTTAATCTTTATTTTTTTTTTTTTTGCACATGAAACAGAGAGAGATAGGCTTTCAACGGGAGGCTCTCAGAAAACCAATTCTCTACGCCAGAACACCGACTATTTTGACCAGTCTAAGACAGAATATTCTAATTATTTCAAAAGCTGCTTCTGCTAGCAGCATTCTTGGTTATGTTAATGCTTGATTTAGGATTCGTTAAAAATAATTAATTTGGTTTGACTCAAATTTTTCAAAGACACTAAAACTAAAACTAGCAGAAACCGTGGAAAATTTCAATAATAATTGTTTACTTTTAGGTATTATTACGCTTTACAAAACGTACACGATAAAAATCATCTTAATAACTTGAGCCTTTTAAGAATATAAGGTAAAATAGACAAAGAGATGATTTAAAACATTAAACTTTAGAAAATTATGTTATTTTATATTTTTCTAATGGAAAATGTCTTGATAATCTCCTTTGTAGAGAATCATTAAATGGGGATAATTATCTCCTCTCTAATTACTGTTTGAGATGATGATTTTTATTTTGAACCGCGTAGTCACTAACGTATTAATATATCATTATAGTTGTATCTCACCTATTCTGTCTAAATATCATATTGTAAGTATCCCAGGAGTTCGAATCTCAGTTGTTCCGTTTACGTTCACATTTGGACTAATATCCTTGGAAAAGGTATGAATCTCCACATTCACTTCAGCTAGGGATTAAATAGTGTATATTGTGTTATTTGAAAAAAAGTACGTTTGGACAAAAGAATGTTTACCAAAAATGATCGTTATCGACATTATATGACCTAAAAAATTTTATATGCCGTAAAATAGAATAAACACACAAACACTAAGTTTTCCAAATTTTATAACGTATAGTTTTGTTGTAAATTTCAATGTAAGACAAATTACACCACGACACAGTAGTATAAGTGAATAAACTGTATTTATTTATAATTAACGATGATAAAGAATTTGATTGTTTCCATATAGATCTTTTTGGCTCTTATTAGAAATCGGCAGTGCAACAAAACTAGGATTGAACCTACATACTAAACTCACGCTTATGTCTTATGTTATTTAGTCATAAGACAAACAAAAATGACTATAGTTATATTTCCTTTCTAGTAACATATTTAGAGATCGGCTTTTACACAAATAAACCTTTAGAGGAAGTTACGAGTTAAAGGAAATAGTCGTTCTGTTGACGTTATCTTTTTTGAAACACAATGTAATCATTGATATTGGTTATTGGAGTCAGGCACCAATTTGTTGTGAGTAGTATAGTTTTTTTTTGTTTTGTTTTTTTGTCCTGTGTTCTCCAATATTCTACTTACCATATCTTAAGTATTGGATTGATTCTGTTCCTAGATTTTGTTCTTGGGCACTTGTGTTTGTTGATCATAGATCGATTTTTCGTCTATGTATTTTTTTTTTTTTTTGTGTTGTTGATTCCTTTAAATGCTAATGCATCCCAAATCACCAACCTATTCAAAATATGCACGTCATCATTATTGTTCAGTTTCCTGTGGATATCTTGTTGATTAGTACAATTTTTAGCCTGTATCTTATTATTGTCTTTTACAGAACAAGTTTCACAATTGTCTATTTTTTTGTGGGAGGGGGAATTTTTGGAGATGTGGCTTCATAATATGTAAATCCAATTTTTGCGGTCACGGTTAACACGGTCACACACACACACTTATATATATATATATATATACATGTATATATATATACATATACATGTATAAAGATACATACATAAATACAATTATATATAGGCAGGTAGGTACATGGATATATTCTATTCTTTAAAGGACGAGGGAGGCAAATTAATTCTAATAAAATTTAGTATGATTGATTAGACGTAAATCGTCAGAATGTATAATATAATATCAGACAGCTGTTTCGATCTTATTGGATCTCATTAGTGAGATGTAATCTTGTTTCAAACGCTATCGAATTTACGTCTAATCGATCATAGTGAACACTAATTAGATATACTTAGATATGTATTCACGTTTTTTTTAATTTCATCGTGTATATAACATATGTATCTAAATATGTATTATATGTACGAGTATATTTGTGATTATCTCTATTTCCATTTTTATTTTTGACTTTCTTGCTGCTCTTTCCATTCCACTTCCCTTCTTTCTATCCTTATTTTTTTCTTTCTATCTGTATTTATATTTTTCTTGTTATCTATTAATATTTATTCCCCATTTATGTCTATCTATATATTTATCAATCTACCTATCTATCTATCTATCTATCTTTATCTATCTTTCTATCTATCGATTTATGTTTCTATCTAGTTATCTATCGTTATGCATAAAAATGTCCATCAGCTAATAAATCTAATTTCATAATTTGGTTTAGTGATTTTAGACTGAATTAATGTTAATAAAGAACAGAATGAATATCCAGAATCATCTGCCATTCTATATTGAGAAAAGATATGATTTTTATTCATAAAAGTTAGTTTGGGGGTTATTTCTTAAACAATGCATTCAAACTTTTGCTTGCCTTCTGTGTTAACCTTCTCCAATTTTACTTGCTCTTTTTCCCTCTACTTTATTTCGCCCCCCTCTCTCTCTCTCTCTCTCTCTCTCTCTCTCTCTCTCTCTCTCTCTCTCTCTCTCTCTCTCCTCGTTTT
>JAYKTE010181990.1:0-22067 GCA_036873565.1 Xipholeptos notoides | reverse complement strand
GCGTGTTTAATAGATAAGCATAGACACAGAGTCAACGGCCTTCGGTGACTGTCGGCAATCTTTAGGTCTGACGACCGCTCAGGCAAGAAACTTACAGTTACCAAATGCTGTTGACTCCGTGTCTATACTTATCTACAATCTATATATATATATATATATATACACATGCATAGAATTAATCAGCACGGACACAAAACCATTGGCCTTTGGCGACAAACGGTTTTTTCCTCTGCACAATCTTCAAACCAAGAAGATACGATGTAGTTTAATGATTTCACAGGCGAGAAAATGACAGTCATCAAAGGCTGGTAACTGTGCCTGCGCTGATCAACTACATATAATTATCATAATATGATAGTTAAAGAGAAATTAGCCTCCCATAAAACTAAATAAATGTCTTATTCAATATAAAAGAAACCTTTTACAAATTCAAGCATGAATAATTACAATATTGTTATAATATTTTTGTACTTTATGGAACAAGACTATTTTATCTTCCCTTAAAATATATTTGGTTTCTTTTTCTAAGCAATGAAAATAGAAAACAAAGTGAAATAAAAAAAAAATTATAAAAATATCAAAGGAGAAAAAAAGTAAACAAAGAAATTAGCTTTATCTAACAGACATACTGTCTGCCGAGTTTCAGGATTCAGGAGGATCTTTGGCAAAAAGATTCAATATAATCCTGAATATAGTTGTTGTTGTTGCTGCTGTTGGTGGTGGTAGTGGTGATGGTGGTCAGTGTTGTATTAACGCCTACTGTTTCAGTTTGCTGTCAAAATAAGGTGGTTAGTGGGTAGTCTTAATATTTCATTTAATTTTTTCCATGCATATAGCAACTAAGATAGTTTTGATATTTTATTTAATTTTCCCATGCATATAGCAACTACAATTCCTATACCCTCAATTTTTTTCTCCTCTATGCTGATTTGATATTGTATTCCAGTGGTATTACATATTTTCTCTTTTAAGTTTTTTCTCTTTCTGTTCTTTCATGCATAAATAAACATAGCATTGAATTATGGGGATTTTATTAAAAAGATTTCTCTTCTTTTTGTAGAATGCAGGAAAAGAAAAATGAGTTAAAAATAAAAAATAAATTTAATCATAGAAATATGTTTATAGATTTAAGTCAACCTGAAGATAAGAACTCATTGATGAATATCGAAGACTGATTCATAACTAAAAATAAATGAACACTCAAAAATAGAATGAAATTTTCAGTTTTGAAAACAACTAAAAATCCAAAGAATTTATTGTAATAGTCTAAGATTCTCAGCAAGAAAATATAAAATATAAAAATAGTTCGTTGAAGACGCACTAAATATAAGTATTAAAATGTGTGTTTTTATATAAAGAATAATTAGGGGTTATTTCCTGATTATTTAACAATGAATTCAAATGCATAAAATTTTAAGCAGATACTTAAATAATTTAAATGATTAGGTGCTCAATGCAAACTAATTTCATTTTATATCATATTATTCCAACCACAGGTATTCAAATTCTAGCAATATATCACTTTTGAAAGATTCAGCAATAAACTGTAACTTAAGATTGTATGAAAAAAAATGTCAAATTATCACTTACTAGAAGTATTGCCCGGCTTTGCCAAAGCACCAGGAACTTGCTACTAAGGCAGTTAAGGAAGCCTATTTTATCATTTGGAACAGTGGGTAGGCAGTCAGGCTTCAAAATCATAATATGCAAGTTCAAATTCCAGTCATTCTGTTTGCATTCACATTGGACCTTGGGAAAGGTATGAATCCCTACACTCCCTCCAGCTATGGATTAAATAGTGCAGACTGTGCTATTCAAAAAACTATGTGTGGACAAAAAAAAATATTTATCAAAAAATGATTGTTCTCAGCATTAAATGACCTGAAAAGGTTGATATTCTGTAAAACAAAAACAAACATATTTATTATATTGGAATGCAGTACTGTATATTATGTTTGAAAAGTGCTACATTCTCTTCCAAATCTCAATTTGAATTGTAATTCATGAAATGTAGTTTGCCATTGTGCTATGCAAATTTCGGTGGTCTGAATGCTTTGACGCTCACTTTTGTGCTCATTTTGATCTGTGTTTTTTGTGATTCCAAAATTTAACCTCTTAGCAGCTATTTTTCTGTCTCAAAACCAATTAAAAAGTGTTCCCCAAGTCCGAATACCCCATATATCTAATTTCAAGTCTTTAGACCTAAAATTGACAGAGTAGTTTGATAGAGGCAGCAATGGTCTAATCTTTCACATTTGACACCTTAGCAGCTAAATTTCTGATTTCAAGTCTCTAGATTGAAAATTGGCAGAGTAGTTAAGTAGGGACTATTCCACACACTAACATATTCTCACTTTTATAGATATAGAGATTTGTCTAGAAAATTCTTTTAATGAAATCTCAGACTTTCAAAATAAAAATAAAATCCATTATCTTTAGATGTGGAAAGGTTTTATAATCTGAATGATTAGTTAAGATTAGTTACAACATAATTCTTGAGTATTTAAAAAATTTCCTATAGTTACATTTTAGAATCAAAGACATCATTTTGTAATTAATGCATCTAATTGTTCTAAAATACCAAACTTATTCTTTAATTAGGAATGCTCAAAAATGTCCCCCAATGATTGTTTCTTTACTAGAGGGTATTTTAGCTTCAAAGAATAAGTAGACTATGGTTAATTCCTTATGCAACATTATATTAATCATACAAAATTTAGCTTTTCTTTATTTTTGTTCATCAATTGATTATTTATCATTATTCAATCAGAGCCAATTTTCCTGACAAATCTAATTTGATAGGCTATCTTTTTTATATTTAATATGATGAAAATATAATTTGTTACAATACATCAAAATAAGAAATATGAATATTAAATATTGCATGATTTCAACAAATTCTTAGGTATTCTTGATCTTAATTATGACAAGTTTTTTGGTAATTTTTTTCTTTTTAACTTTTGCTTTCATCCAAGAAGCATAACTGCAGAATAAAAATGTGAGTTGATAAAAGGGAAGGCCAGAAATCCTGGTAATAGAAACTGAATAGCACACCAATAGCTGAAAAATAAATCAACTATTCAATGACATGAACAGTTTTTTTTTAAATACTATTATCTAGTTTCTTTGAATCAGACCATATTACAATAACAGGATGCCTGTATGTTTGAATAACATGCTGGAAGTTGTAATAATACCAAAACCTTCCAATAACAAGCATAATTCAATAGTTTCATGTTGGGATTTATTGCAGGTTTTATTCACAGGACATTTACATTCCCCATGTTACTGTATTCTCTGTTGTAGGCAGTTGGTTTGTTATTTCACACTGAGCTTTAAATAAGTCAGTCACTATCTTCAATACCTTATGTTACCATATGCAAGGACTATGCTTATACAGATAACACATGATGCAATATGCTTTGATCATTTTTAAATAATAAACACATATCCCTATCTATAAATCTCTTTATTTTAAGGTTAGTTATATTTAGAAAGAAATGATAATGCTATGATTCCAATAATTTTTTTCTGTCATTTCAATACTCTCAAAAGTGGATAATGTTGCTGACTATTTGAAAAGAGCTTTGCATCCTCTTCAGATTACAGTCTATCAGGCATGAAGTTTGATTAGATCGAAATCTAAATTATAAAACAAGTACAATGTTGTATGCTACTTTCCATGAACAGAAGTGACTGTGTGATAAATTATTCATAATGTTTGCCACAATAGCATAATGCCATCAATAGCCACATGTGAATTGGTTTTAATTAGAATCACAAATTGCCTTTACTGCTAAGATGAATATTCACTGTTTATTTTCTTTATTTTTCCATATTCTATCTGAAGTCAAAAATTGCTGGTGGCATCAGGAGTGGCCTTGGCTGTAGCCACTAAAACTAAATCATCACAACTGGTTAGCAACTGATGAGGGCACTGTATCATGCATGCTATTGCACTTTGAATGAAAAAATATTTATAGAGAGTTGATGTGAATTCTTATATATGTATGATTATGCAAAATTGTTTCAATGCTTATTTAAATATTATTAAGATAACACAATCATAGTTATTAGTAATTTTCAAATCTTAATACAAATAATCCTTTTCATTTTTAATGAAGGATCATCATCTTAGTTGTGATATATACAACAAATACTCTAAATAACCTTTCCTTAGAAACTTCTGATACATATTTAAGAGTTTTAAAAGGTAGTTTCTTTAAACTACATTATAATAATTTTTACATTAAGCAATTGTTACAATATCTATCTGATAAATTGATTATATTTTAATATTCAAATAATCATATACTAAAATTTCCCAGCTTTGGTATTAAATGATTAGTAAATAATTTTCACAAAGTTCATCTCAGTCATATAAAATCTAAATATTTTAACTTATATTTTATACATAAAGATTTGTTCTAATAAAGAAATTTATATTTTCTAAGGCAACACCAATGACAATGTTTACTGCTAAGTGTTTCCTGCATTGTGAAAGAGCAATTGAGTTTTATTTAGAGTTTTAATCATTCTATCTAAAATTTCTTTTAGAAAAATTCAGCTTCCTGCAAAATATGGTTTTGGTAAAATCAATAATATAGGATCAAACATCAAAAATTGCTACTTCAATTTGAATCATAACAATAGATAGTAAAACCAAAAATGCATTTTTCACTGAATAGAAATACTAAAACTATTACATATTTTTACTGAAGGAAATTCAAATATATAATATGCAGTAAATATATCAATAAAATCAGTATAAACAATAATGTAGCATTAAACAAATAAATCTGTTTTGTATTTTGCCAATGCCTTAAAAGCAAGAATTACTAATAAAAATTCTGAATATAATTGATTATAGTTTTGATTATTTTTACTTTAATAGTAGATAGATACCCATCCAAGAATGGGTATGTAAACAAGTAACTTAATTTTGAATTATAGAAAATGTAAGAGAAAATAAAATTTTACAAAGAAAACAAATGTAAAACTTGGAATAAGTGTAAGAAAAAAAGGAGACAATGAGAAAAAATCTAAAGTGCACAAACCACATTATTGTTGTTATCATATATCTTACTTATACATAGAGCGATCATTTTTTTAAATCAAAAGTGTTTAGATACTACATAGAACAAAAGAAAAATATGAAAAAACATAATTGAAACTTTGCATTAATTTTGATTACAGTATTGTTCTGTTTCAGCATATGAAATTAAAACTAACTAAAAATATTCAAGGCTTTCAGTTGACTTTCATTATATAGTAAAAGCAGGAGTTAGATTGCACACATTTTTAACTGATTATCCAATTTCCAAAATATTTGTATTTTTAGATGATTTTAAAATGATCAAAATTGTGAAAGAAATTTAAAAACTGTGACCATACATAGAATTCTACAAGTAATTTCTATTAAAGACAGAAAAATATTAGAAATATTTCTGAAAAAATAAGATGATGGGGTGGTGAGTTCATAAGAATAGCATGAAACACAATGATAAAGACTTCATCAAAGCTAAAGATAGAGAAAATACAAGCAGCAGATTAAAAAAAAATCTCAAAACAAGCCAAGAACAATTGATTAAACTCCAAGTAGAAATCTTTTTACTGTGATTTATTAAAATTACCCAGCTTGATCAATAGAATTGAACATTGATGATGAAACAGAAAATCAATTTGGATCCCAAAAATAAATACTCTTGATTTTATATCTGGAGATGTGAAGAAAATTTTTAAAACTGCTTTTAATTCAATGAATTAAGCTTAATTTTTCAAGAAAGAATAGTTACCTACTTTTATCTTTTAAGGAATATCTGATCTCATGATTAAGAGAAAATAATGTATGCTCCCAAACCAATAATATAAGTTTGTTTACTTCAAATCCAAATTAATGACAACCTAAAATATGTTTCAAACAAGATATTTATAGAACTAGTATAATCAACGAAGTAACTAGATATTTTCAAAAATCAGTTTTAACCATTATCAGCCATTTTTGTCTATCTTTAAAATCTTAAAATGCTAGAATAGTGACTGTAGTGAGGGATGTATTAGAAATTATCCTAACAATCTTATATTTTCACGCGTATGAATTTTGCATTGAATTTTAATAATGAATAAATATTTTTGGAAATTCAAATAAGGTTTAACCATAATAGGAAAAAATTTCAAAAATACAGAAAAATAGGTTATTTATAAGTTAACAAATGTATCACTTTAGTATAATTATAATGCAATTTCTGCTCAAGATTATTTATTCTTAAATGCCAAGCAAAGCAAACGATACATTTTTTTACTTTCACAATTAGAAAGAAATATATTATTTGGTATTATAAGATGTAATATGATAAAATTCATATTTTTTATTTTCAGCATGTAAGAGAATAAGTGTAAAATTTATTAAGCCTAATAAATATTCATAAATAAACTAAAAACACCAAAAACGGAATCACCTCAACTAGATGAAATACTTGATATGAAAAAGACCTAGACTAGATCTGGCATCATAATTCCAATGAGTATATATTTAGACAGGATTTAAGGAGATAAGGACCAATCATTAAACTAGAAATATAGCTAAGCCTTTTAGGTAATAACAGAAAGGATACAACAAGAATAAAAAAGTGAATTTCAAAAAGATATCAGAAATACAGGAAAATTGTTAAAACAAAATTACTTTATGAAGTTTATCATTGGGATAGTACCAAACAAATAAATATCATTTTATTTAAAAAGTAAAAAAAAGGGGGAATTATAGTTCTGACAACATTAATAGCAAATAGCAAAACCTTATGAGATAGTAAACAAAGAAAATTGTCCTATTTTTATCAGTGTTGGGGTATTTTTATTTATTAATTCCAATAATAATATTTCCTGTTTTTTTATTAGAATAGTTATTTCATAGTCACTTACTCTTTCCAATTTAAATGGTAATAATAATTTTTAATCCAAAATTTGTATATTTCTAAAAAGATAAGTCTTTGAATTTCATCCAAAAATAAAACTTTTATATGCTAACACAAATAGATCATCTAAAAGTGACATATATTAAAAAAAATTTGGTTTATAGCAGATTCTTAGAAATAAGGAAACACAGATAACACCACAAAAATTATATTAAAAAATGAAAGCTATAAAAATCACGATAATCAAATTTCAATTCGGAAATAAATGATAATTATAGAAATTGTCAATTAGCTAGCTCATTAGATTATTTTATAAATCAAACATGCATAGGAAAAAAAAGTTGTAAAAAATCGAATTCGATCACTATCCAAAGATAATTTTGGCATATGGACTTATAGAATTTTCAAGAGAATATTTTTATAAGTAACCACTGATGTGCATTTATAGCATGTAGGTCATGCATTGCTGGGCCATTGATTTTTCATAAATCCCAAAATACACAGCAAAAACCTATGTACATGAAATTTTAAAACATAACCATTACAAATTGCATTAATTTGTGAGCAAAAACACTCTCAATTGTTTTTTCATAAAATTCTGCAGCTCAAATATTTTCTGATAAAATGGATGAGTTAGTCAATAAAATCACTTTCTAAGTAAACATTAGTTTGATTTATCAAAATATAATTGCACACATACAAAACATATATAACTCATCTTTTAATCAGATAATGGTTTCATTGATGAAAAAAGGTTTTTCTAAAAATATGAATTATTCAAAAAATCAATTAATTCTCTTAACAGTGTTAAATCTTTCAAAAACATTTGCAATTATGTACAAAATTCAACATTTTTTACCAAATCTGATACAAAGATTAGCAATTTGGTTAGAAATTGACTGAAAATGAATGTAAGAAACCTAATACTAATAACTTAATAGAGTAGACTGCAAAATTACAAACTATATTTAATCAGAGGCAATTTAAACAAAACAATAATAAACATAATATAATGTTCAATAAAATAAATGAATTGTTTCTCTTAAAAGTGTATAAAGATTTGATTTTATCACAAGTAAATATTTAACCAGTCAAGCATAAAAGTTGATAGTGTGTTCAATAGTGAGCTTGATAAAATGGTACCGAAATCCAAACCACCAGAAGCAATATTGAGCTGCAACTGTATACAATACTCAGTCAATAACTTCATTTAGGGTTGAGCTACACCTACAGTTATTGGCAGAAAATCTTCATCGATAGGTCATACAATACCAGAGGGTTCTATGGAAAGTATTTGAATACAAACCTTTCATAATGGAGAAGAAAAAAATATGAATCCACTCAACTATAGTTAAATAAATTTATAAAAACACCTTTTAACCTCGCATGTGCCATCCATTGAAATCTAGCTTATGATTAGTAGTTGCAGTAATGGAATAAGTGAGTACCTCTTCACTCTGCAAAGAAAAAAATTGATCGTTTTTCTTTTTACAAATACATAAGCTGTTGTATTACCAAAATAATTTGAATTCAATACATTGATTTTTGTTTGACCTACACTGAAATATCTAGTTAAAAACAAATATTTTAAAAACGATAAAAAGAATGTTATGCTCTTTCAGGTCTCAGCAAATTTTAACTAAAACCATTGATATGCAGAAAAATAATCCAGAGAGCAAGTTTGACCTTTGATTTATGAAGAAAAACCAAAAAATGGGTGACTTATAAATATGGGACATCATAGTAGCAGTTAAGAAAGTAACAACAGAATAGTCAACAGAAAAAAAATCTTTTTCTATTTCTTTGGAACTTTGAAAGACAGACTAATAATAACTAATCCATTTGAAAAAATTATTTAACTTGTTTGTAAATTTGCTTGAATAAAAAATTCTAAATAGTTGAAATTTCTTTATAAAGAGAATTTAGAAATCAACAGTAAGAAAATTATTCCAGAGTAAAAAATAAAAAAAAAATTTTTTGAATAACCCAGAAATTACTTAATTTTAAAGCAATTTTCTTGATTTGTATCATATTTATTTGTTTCTCTTTCATTTACATGTATTAATTAATTTTCACAAATAGAATATGTATATATATATGTTATTATTTAATTCAATAAACAAATTTTTTTTTTTTTTTCGAAAAAAATCTTGTCATTTTTGCTAACTCATTTCACCTTCTTCAAATAATTAACGATATTTAAAGTTTAATTTCAACCCACAAAGTATTGAATTTATAATTCCATATATGTACAATGATTTGACCAGCTCAATGTGACCTGATCAGATCCTGGGATGGCATAGCATTCATAAAAGCTTGAATAATCATAGACACAATATTCAGTCTAAATCTCAAACAGGTAAGGCAATATCTACGTACCCTTTAACATCACTTTCTGAAATTTATGGATTTGATCTTCAGATAAGGCCTCTATAGTAGAATGTCAGCTACTTCCTGTCTCCATTCCTGTACATTCATCAATTGCTAAGGCAGAGAAATATTGGGCATCTTCCAGGGGAAACCACACCTCACACATTCCTGATAAATCAAGTGAAGAACGTTCTCTTAAGAGGGATGATAACTGACATAATGGATAATATACATCAAAGTGACCCGGTACAAGAATGGAACTGAACATGCGATATAGAATGTGTGCTGGTTGCATCCAGAACAGGGAACACGGGATACAAATCTAGCCGATTTAGATGCAGCATTGCAAGTGATTACTCTTGGAATGTAACAGACTGCATCTATTCACATATTCAGCTTGTGTGCATCAGTGGCAATCAGACTCGCTAATTAGAAAGGTGCAATCACATTTAGATTCATTCAAGTGATTGGTTCATTAATACAACTTAGTCTTGACATATGTCTGGTCTAATGTCAACAGAGCTGGCTATTCATAAGAGTACAACAGTATGGACACAAAAAGCCCATGAAGCAGATATGTGCAGCTGCATTAAGCAAAGAATAGCTGATCACTTTTTATAACCAAAGTAGATATCCAGGCATCAAATGAATGTTGCATTTTTCAATGCAAATTAACCCTATAGTGAGAAAAGCAGCATTGACAAATGTTAAATAGTAAGATGTATCAGTCCATTGATTCCCCATCTGTATGCTGAGCGAGTGCATACCTCTGCCCCTAGAATAATTGAGAGAGTGTATAGCATGGATATCACACATTACAATTGTAACCATTTTGTAACCCTAATTAAATGTAGTCATTCATAAAACAATCTCTGCATTGACAAGATTCAGCCAGTGTTATGCACCAATTGGGATGTATATATTTCAGAGTGAGGCCTGCCTTTAAAACTATAGATGGACAATGATATCATATTCTCTAGCAATGATTTTCAACAGTTTGTAAAAATGGAGTGTCAGACACCACTTCACAACCATAATTGCACTTATGCACCTGCAAGAAATAGCATCGTGGATTGAAGCCATCAAACTGTATAAACCATGGCAGGTAGGAAGTATTGCTCCATGCTAGACACTGTGTACTTATATAACACTGAAGGATGGTGTGTCTTGTTCTACTATACCAGCAGACCTTATTCTTAACTACCACATACTAATATGTGGTATTGATACTGTACCCCCAGGAAATGAAGGGCCTTCATGCATGTTGCCTGGTCGAGGATAAAATGATGGTCAAGACAGTGGAAATGCCAACTCAGCAATTGCTGGTGCAAAGACAGTAAGGGTTAGTGGAACTCTATGCCAAGTGAAGGACCTACGACCGGTTATGGGATTGAGTACCAAATCCAAAAGTAAGAGTGTCAACAGTGATATGTAATCAGTGAAAGATAAATAAAGAAACCTAACATTCTATTTTTTAATACCATAAAATCAATTCTCTAGGTATTATTAGTTTATCAAAGATGTTTAATTTAATGAAAAATATGAATTTTACCAGATTTGGCCAAAAATATTTTTCTAAAATTTTAAATATTTATTTGTCATATCTTTGGAGTAAGGGATAAAATTCACCAGTAGTCCACACACCACCGCACCGCCAACAACCACACATTCACATTCTTTGTTGTTTTTCATTTTATTTCAAGAAATTTTTCATTAACAAGCGCAAAAGATAATAAAAAAAACATTTGAAACAAAAAGAAAACAAAACAACTATTGTAGCTAATGAATTTGGAAAACATACGAAGTAAGCGAAAAAAAAGTTTTTTTACATGATTACTACTTAGAATTATTTTGGGTGGTGACTGGTGGGTGCACTGTCACTGTGGTGCTGGTGGGTGCACACCAACCACCACTACCACTTTGCGTGCACCTACGACTCAACAAGAAGCACTGCAATTTTTGTTTTTCATTGTTTTGTTTTGTGATACTTTTTTTCATTGGATTGTTATTGATTAGACACTAAACTTCCACATTAACAAAAAAAATTGGAAAAAATTCAATATTTAAAGATTTTTAGATGGAGTTCCGTTTCCAACACAACGTTAAATCGATCCCTCATATTGGAAACATTTGACGAGAAGGCTAAAATGAGTTGCTGCCGGGCGGGCGGCAACCCCAAAAACTTACGGGCAGTAATCAATGCAATGAATGCAACCCGTAGGTTTGGGGTTACTTTTATTCCCGCAAATAACTTGTTTTAAATTAAAGAAAAAAATCATAATTTAAAACTGTAACAATAGGTTTCAGTACAAAGCAAATTTACTAACCGCATGGGAATCACGTCTTCAAATAAGCTCGTCTTAGTCTCTTTTTTACTTCCTTCCCAAGCAGACGACAACTCAAAAACCAATATGGCCGCCCGCCCGACGCTCCCTATCACATCATCAATTACGTGTTGTGTTACACTACAAAAACTCAAAGAAAATGAAGGCGAATTTGGTACTCTTTAAGGAAAGTGTACTCTGCGTACACACACATTTTTTAAAAACAAACGGTCTCTGCAAGGGCTAGATACGCATCCGCAGAAGATTTTAATTGGTTTATATTTAATTAAATTACAAAAACCTTATTTTTTAAACTCTAATTCTAACCTTAAATTAAACTAAAATAAAAACACCATTTTAAATGTTGATTTTTTTCCAATTGTCTTTTGACAATCTGGATGTTTAGAGTCTTTAATCGATCCACTGATAAAATTAATTTTAAAAAATGAAAAGAAACAAAAATATGAGAGATGGGTTCTGGTTCGTATAAGTTGTTCAGAAAATATTTTTTTTTTTGTCAAAAAATTTTTAACCCAGAGTTTTTGAGAGATTCTATAACAATTTCAAATTTTACATAGTAATTGGGTTTCTTAGCCTATTGAATTGGTTATTATTAATAATTAATTCAATAGGCTAAGAAATCCAAATTCCAATTGAATCCTTTAAAGTTTTCAAATTAGTAAACGTAAACAAAAATGTATTTCTAACATTTTTCCATAAGTGGATATTATGCTTCCTTGATCGATTTTTGCCCAAATATCTGTATTGATTGAAGACAATGCATATTGATTTTTAAAAATATTTTGTTTAAACTTTTGAAAACATTTTAAGGCGGTTATGGCGTCGGCGTTTTCTTAAGTCATTAATATGTAAAAATGATTCTGTTAATAAAACTCTCTGAACTAGACATTATTTTTATTAAAGGATATATTATTTTTAAAATGAGAAACTGTTTGTTTCATACTATTCATTTATCAATCTAAATTAAGTGTTTTTTGTGTTAAAAATGTTGATTCACTTTGTTGTTGCGTTTGTGCGTGAAATTAAACATTTTTACACGACGAAAAATGCTTAGATGCTACTTTACTTTCTATTTTCTAAATTATTACAAATCTATAATAAAGATGTTAAGTTAAAGGAAAATAAGTTTTATAGAAATTTTCAAATTACCATCTTTATTCTATTGAATTTAATTTTTCCTTTTGCACGAAGAAATGAAAGCTACTTTTTAACTGAATTCAACAAAATGCTAAAAATTAAATTCCCAAGTATGATTTTTAAGTTTTTAGAATCTAAAAGAAGATAATAAACTTACCAGTTGGTTGTTCTTTGTAAACATTTATAAATTATTAAAGAATCTTTATTAGTTTGTCATGAAAAGGAGTTATTTTCTAACAAGTCTCAAAAGTTCTAACAATTTGATATTTGCAACCAAAGAAGCAGAAGACAATTCTACTTCCGGTTTGACGGCAATGAAAAAATTCTTGGGAAGAAAAAAAGTTAATTGAAAATAAATATGTAAATTTATTTATTTTATTTCGAAAAAAGCATTTAAAAGTTTCGAAATTATTTGTTTACAATCAAAATAAATAAATTATTTATTTCCATTTTCGATAATAAAAATGTTTCATGCGTTAAGGAGACGCTTCTTAAAACTACTGATGAAAGCCAATGAAACGTGCATGGATGTGGTGGGGTGGATCTGGTGGGTCGGGTCACTCACACTCACTACAGCCAACATACAAACAAACTTTAACCATCCACCACCCACTACTATAAAATGTATATTATAATTTTTTATTTGAATTATGTCTTCATTTATTTATTTAGTCATATTATAATGTTTTTTTGTTTTTATTTAAAATAAATCTAATTAATGTAATTTCAGTCAATGTGTTGTTAATGTTCTGTTGAGTGGTGGTGGTGGTGGTGGTTGAAAAAATTGATTATTTTGTTTTATTAACATTTTCTTTTTTTAAGTCTATTTATTATAGAATGTTTGTACTTCATTTTTTAAAACAATATAATTTTTTTCTTGTATTCCATTTATCTATGTTATTATTAACAGTTGACTTGATTGTTCTAATTAACCAAGTCAAGGGTCAGCATTTTGGCTTTCTGTTGAAGTAAAGGCTTCAGCGAGTAAAACAATGGCTCCTTTGGCCGCCAAACATGTAAATATAAAGAAATAATCAAGTCTAGAAATCATTGTATGTGTGTGTTTTCTTTTGTCGTTTTTTTTTCTTTGTTTTTTTGTTGTTGTTGTTGTTTCTTATCTTTCACAGAGGAAATCAAACATGTTGGCAACGGTAGGATAAAAGACCTGTCAGACGAGAAGAGGAAAACAAGAAAAATGTCTTTTTTTTTTCATTTCAGAAGTAAGTACATACACAGATAAGTGAAGTTAATTGTTTGAATAAATTTGTTAGTGCTTGTAGAAAAAAATGTTGATTCAAATATGAACAGACCTGTGACTGATGAGTGATGAAGAAGCAGACCATCATCACCATCCCTGGTATCAGCAAATTGGAAACATTTTAAACTGAAATGGCATGCGTAAAGATATAGCTGATCTGCATTTTTATTCACTGAGGAGCAGAGATGGACTGAGAGTGTTATGGGCTCTGAGGCAGAAAATACAATGGGATCCTACCCCCATTTTTTCACGGTTAAATACCATATGAAGAGGCTGTGCAGCAGGTGATCTGTGCATATTAGCTTAGCTATGTCTGGTAAAGTAGTCAGCTACAGCCATTAGACAAACATTATGATGTGCAGGCAAAGCGGAGTGACCAGAGTAAGAATGCATGTATTACAATGTATAACAAAGTTATCCTTGATAATTTCATTGAAGTGCTGGTAATGGCTCAGTCCTCCTCTGCTCAGGTGAGACAAGCTCAAAAGTCAAGTTCAAATTTTTTTATATAAAATCTACAGAAGAAAAAGAAAAAAAAAACAAACTTATCTGACAGAAATTAATAACCAAAAAGTATTCCCATACTTCATCTACAAGAATTTGTCTAAAAATATATTTCATTTTTGACAAATTTTGAAATACAATAATCGTTTTTTAGGCCAATTAAAAAAAACTTTTGAAGTGTTAACAGCTTTTAATTCACCAATAAAGTTGAAGTATAATCAACAGTTATCTAAATTTTTACAGTAGCATTTAGGCTACTCGACTGCCAGATATAACCTCCCAACCTCATTTGTTCTTTTGACAGCTTGAATGATAGCATACATGCAACCTTTTTAACCAATTGTGAAAAAATCTATCATTTAATATCAGTTAAATACTTTATTATATTTTTAAGCTATGCATGATAAATGAATTATGTATTCTTTTTAATTTAAACATTTATACGTATGATTTTTATTCAAAATGTTTAGTTGAATACACAAAATTTACCAAAAAATACTTTGAAAAAAAAAAATTTTTTAAACTAAATACCTCTTTTTATTTTGTTATTTTATTGAACAAAACTAACAATATTAAAATATAGACCTTCAAATTCTTTTTAGAAAGCAAAAAATTCACTCCAAATTTTTTTTCAATGAAGGTTACTATCAAGGTTAAAACATTGTGGTTAATTTAGAAAGTTGTGTGATAAATTTTTATAAGAAAAAATCCATCATTTATCTTTTAGATTTAAATCTAAATTTAAATAATTAATTTTTGGTACACCTAATAATACGAATTTTAGTTTTTAATACGCCAGTTGAGAGAACACTCACTGAAATATTTTAGGCCTTATGCTATTGAAAAACAATGGAATATTCAAGTGTTACATTTTCCTCACAAAGGGATAATTGAAAACTGTTGAAGTATATATTGCAGCGCTTTTCAATTTGGTCAAAATATGCAATAATTGTGACAATTGTGTTACATTGGTATTTTGGGACTAAATAGCCTTGGGAATACATAATCACCATATACTAGCTGAGATGCTGAAAGTGTGACAGTTGGACTAGCTGTGAGAAAATGCGAGACCACAATCTTAAATCCTGAGACCAGAGAGATTAACATGAGCTGATTTCAAGCTCCGGGTAAAAACATCAGCACAAAGAGAAAGTGTGCGCAAGTTGTGTGCATTATGACATAGGCAAACACGCATTTGGGAAAACAAGTTTTGCCATGGAATGCAAATTGCCAAGCTAAAAAAATGTCTTGTGTGGACACAGCAATATGACAGTTACTACAATAGTTTGTTTGTTTTTTTATGGCATATCAACCATTTTTAGGTCATTTAATGCAGAGAACAATCATTTTTAGTAAATGTTAGTTTTTGTTCACAGTTTTTTTTTTTTTCAATAACACAATATGTGCTATTTAACCCATAGCTGGAGGGAATGTGGGAATTCATACTTTTCTCAAGATATTAGTCTGAATATGAGCACAAACGGTACGACTGGGATTCAAACTCGCGTACTACGATTCTGAAGTCCGACTGCCTATCCACTGGGCTACATCGACATTCCAACTACAATAGTAATAGTAGTTCAAACTATATGGACATATAGAGAGCAATAAGGAAAAATGAGAACTCTTTGAGATGAGAGATCATAGAAACAGAAATGACAGTGGAAATAAAATCATTTGCTTTTCACCTTGATAAGCAGGGAATCAGTAAAATATATTGAATGTGATGAATATATAAAATATATTGAATGTAAAGCATGTGATAAGAAGAATACTTGAATCTTTAAATGATAGTCTCCCGACATGGAATAGTGTAGAAATGAAACCATTTAGATTTTTTGGGACTAAAATGCTTGACACCAAAACCGCACGCAAATATCAAATTTTTTAGTTAATCAGGAGGATTTGTACCCTTACTTAGGATGACTGCAAATCAAAAGTCAATCATCACTGTTAATGATAAGTTCCGAATAGTTGGCATATTAAAATCCAATGGTACCTCTACACTATCATTTTCCAAAATAGATTCATGCATGTGCTTGTTTCAGTTCTCCTCCTCCTTTGGTTGATGTAACTTTGTCATCATTTTGGGCAATCATTTCACAAGCACTGATAATCCAAATACATTGTAACATTTTCTATCTCAACCCCACACAGTTATCATTTTTAGATATGTTGTGTGGTGTATGGATTCTTTTTTTCTGTAAAATTTGTTGACATTGCTTGATCCTGGGTGGCCAACAGAAGTAGTGACCTTTAGTTTCTCTCTTCTTAAGTTTTTTTTTACCACAAAACCATGATTCGATTGTCTTCAATTCTGTTTTTGTTCTATAGGTGTAACGTTACAGGCATATCTTTCTGGAAGGGGGCCGAGTCTCACCAGGTTGTGAGATTGACCGGGGACAAAGTAAAGATGTCGAAATCCCAGAAAGACAGAAAGACCGTAAGGGATTAGTTCTTGGTACTTACCATTTCTCTGGGGTTGCACAAGGGTGCTGGCTGGGTCGTTCATTTGGGGCAGCTTCATCGATGTTGGTAATGCTAGTATGGAGAAGTCTGTGGCCAAACCCCAAAAAACCCTTACCTTATGTGTTCTCCTCTGTCCCTTTCTAACTCGGTGATTGGATGAATTCATTTTTCATCTTCATGTTGCTGCTCCGGTGGGCTGGAAATCAGACGTTATTGAACAACACAAAGGCAGAGATATGGTCAACCATCTTTTATTCAACTCCTTGTCACTTCTTTCTGCTTGCCCACATGACACCCCTTTTTATATGGCCAGCTGTTCATCAAGCAGACACAAGGCCTGATTAAATGGCTTGCACCCCTAACAATATTACATAGGTAATGGTTATACATGATTAATGTCAAAGATACCAAGTGAAGTACAGAGGTGCATCAATCTTTCATTCTTAGAGCATGTCTTCTCATTTAGATATGAAATCAGAATTTAATTAGTTTTTCATAAAGCCTGGCTAGCAATTTTAAAAAAATCTTCCAAAATGATGTAAATTAACTTTCAGATTGAATCTTTTTTATAATGCTTAACGAAAATAATGAGATTTGTATTTCAATTTTACACATCATCAAAATGAAATTAACTCAATGTAGTTGTTCTATTTTTAACAAAAAAACATAGAAGAAAAAATAATTAAATCATAAAATTTGTAAGGTTTTGATTATTATTGATTTAGTTAGTATAAAAAAATATAACTAAAACTAAAACTGAGTGAGTCTAAGTTCATGTTTTGGGTAATTTTTTTAGAGAAATTGACTTAATGGATCAGGATCAATTGAGGAATAATCCCCAAACCACAAACAGATCAACTGTCAATCTTTTAAACATTTAGAAATTTTCTTTTTTTATTGGCCATTTTTTCGTAGCATAAGACTGGAGAATTAAAATTACACTTAAGAAAAATATTTGTAAAGTGGAACCCAAAATTATTTGGGTTTTTTACTGATTTTAAAGTGTGTTTTATGGACATTTTACAAGATTATTGATTTTTAAACTTTTATGACACTCTAAAAAGGTTTCAATCAACATTATTTGAATTAGATGAAAGTATTGAACAAAGTTAAATTTAAAATAGAATTTAGTGAGTATTACCTGCTGCATGTTTTATTTTTTTAAAGATTGACTCTATGATTTTCAGACATTAAAGTCAGATTTACTTTTTCAAAAATATAAAAATCTATCAAGGTTTTACATTTACTCTGTAAAATTTCATCAACTAATTAAGTTTAATTGTGAATAAGATAATCATAAAATTTAAAGTAATATGCTTTAAAACTCCCTGAAAAATATTTTAGAATATTTAAGTTACTTGTTGAATGAATATTCACTCTCACTGAATTGTAGAAATCCTCCTCAACCTCACCAAAGCACATTGATGGAAATATTCTTCAATTGGCCTGATTTAATTAGAAATTAATATCTTAGAAGTATAGGTTTCATTTATTTTTTTTTATTTTTAATTCTTTTCTTTTCTATGGAAGTGAAAAAAAATCAAACAAAAAAAAATGAAGAAAATTCCCATGTTTAAAGTTTTTGTGTATGTTTTGAAAAACTGGGACAAGAAAAATCTTAGCCAAATTAAATTTTTCTTACTGGTTTGGTTTTGTGTTGCGATCGATTTAGAAGCAGGTGCCTTTTAAAATCCACAATGGATGAGTTTTGGATGACTACTAGCACAACAACCCTACAATACAACAAATATTTCCAACTTTAATTTCTTTATTTTAAAATTCTTTACTCACCTAAATGGATCAATAAAAAAACAAAAACCTTCTACTCTGCCATCAATTCGGTTCAAATATCTAAAGGAAAAAAAAGAAGAAATAAAAAAAAAAGAAGAAAAAGAAAGACCATCAAAAACTGGTGTTAAGTGTTTTTTTTTGTTTCATTCAGCTAAAAGATAAATGAAATATTGAGAAAAATATCTTTTAATGAAACTACTACTACTACTACTACTACTATTAAGAGAAAATTTATTCCTGGTGGTCTAAAAAAAGAAAATGAAACCCTTCTATCTAAACCCTTTATTTCTCTCCTCCCATTCATTCAGCTGTCCATCCATCGCCCTCCTCCAACCCTTCCCATTGTAACTCAAACTCACGTGCTCTCGGATACCCCCATTTTCCCTAGACATCAATAACTTGATTTCAAAAATAATTCGTAGTCATGACAAAGTGGGAGTTGTGAGCCTTCAATGGACCGGCTGGGCTGGGCTGTTTCTTCAAATGTCAATAATACAGAATACTATGAGCAAGCAAGGAGCCCAGCCAGAACTGCTCTAAAGTCTACAATAATTTCTCCCTCGACCACATCTAGACCAAAGTTAATCAATGAACGAAGCTGCTTGTTCAAATTCTTTTCCAATCTGTCTGCCTCCCACAACAAATTCCCTTTTTTCTTTTTGTCTCATGATCCTTACACATTCCGAGTTCATTCAAGAAAGGCCCTTCAGACAAATATCAAATACTACTACTATTACTACTGACTGACTCCTTTTATTCACAGACAGTAGTAGTATTCATCCATTCATATTTCATTGCACGTGTTAGTGTACGTACTGTGATATTTTAAGGGCTGCCAATTTGTAAAGGGCATTCTCGGCATTGTAGTGTGTAGGCCTGTTTTTGTACATTGTAGTGTGTAGGCCTGTTTTGTACAGTCAGTTGGGATTTCCATTGATTGTAGAAAGACAGACGGTATCAGTTATTTTGGTTTTGAGATGAATGAACAAACAAAAACAACACTAATCTTTTGGAATTGAATATTAAAAATTGACGTTCCCAAATAATATTTTTTCAATAAATTCTTGATCGATCAATTTCAATTTACATTCCAACTTATTCATTGGCTTTTACACCCCAACCGCAGCCCTCTTCCTTTTTGTTTTTGTTTATCGATTTATAGAAAAATGCCATTGTGTTATTGGATTGTGGTAACTGCTATTCCTTACTGTTTTGCATTTTTTTTTTAATGCAAACTTAGATCTTTTTGGTGCAATTTTTATTTGTTTGTTTATTACTTTAAGGTAGTTGTCTGCTTTCATATCTTTGATATGGAACCTGGAAAATAGCTCCAGTTCAGTAAAGGAAAATTGTATTCTATGCATCATCTGTAAAAATAATTAATTTGTTTGATTTGTATGCGCCCATTCAACAGCAAGTAGCTAGAAGAAATTTTACTTGGATAAAAAAACATTCAGAAAAATTAAATTTTAGTTTTTATGAAGATAAGAAAAGTTTATTTTTTTAAACCCTTGAGATGAGGTATAAAGAATTCTAAAAGTATTAATCAGACTATTTTCCTCATCCATAATATTTTCTTTTTCACAACTTTTCGACCGAGTTGTCCTTCAGCCTTCCTCGGGTGTCTTAAATTGAAGAAAAGTTTAAACTTCTCGAATGGTCAGAAGCTCTTCATGTTACAAATGATTATTGGCTAAATTCACATTATCTTAATTTCCTTAATTCCTCTGCAACAGTATCAGCTGTCATTGTTTGAGTATGAGTTTGTGTTTTATTATCTATATCTTATATATCAACCATTTTAGGTCATTTAATGCCTAGAACAATCATTTTTGATGGACGTTATTTTTTGTCCACGCTTAGTTTTTTGAATAACAAGGTATGCACTATTTAACCCATAGCTGGAGGGAAAGTGGGGATTCATACCCAGGGGTATTAGTCTGAATATGAACGCAAACGGAAGGACTGGGATTCGAACTCACTTACTACGATTCCGAAGACCGACTGCCTATCCACTGGGCCAAATCGACTTCCCCTGGGATTCAAACTCATGTACTACGATTCCGAAGACCGACTGCCTATCCACTGGGCCAAATCGACTTCCCCTGGGATTCGAACTCAAATACTACGATTCCGAAGACCGACTGCCTATCCACTGGGCCAAATCGACTTCCCCTAAACAATAAGTGGATTACGAATGTTTCATTCTTTACAATCGTGTCGTTTTTTGTGACATTTTTCAATTGTGACAATTTAATGTGTCTTTTTTTTTCATCCTTTGTCGTCAGTTGTTGGGGTCAACATCTCGAAGCAAAGGTGACGGGAAGTCCTGTCACGACAAAGCACTTGTTTCTCATGAAGGAGAAGGAGAGGGAGGAGGGGAAGAAGGAGAAGGAGAAGAAGAAGGAGAAGGAGAAGAGGGAGAAGGAGAAAGAAAGGGAGAAGGAGAAGAAGAAGGAGAAGGAGAAGGAGAATGAGGAGAAGGAAAAGGAGAAGAAGAGGGAGGAGAAGAAGAAGAAGAAGAAGAAGAAGAAGAAGAAGAAGAAGAAGAAGGAGAAGAAGGGAAAGAAGAAGAAGAAGAAGAAGAAGAAGAAGAAGAAAAAAAAGAAGAAGGGAAAGAAGAAGAAGGGAAAGAAGAAGAGGAAGAAGAAGAAGAAGAAGAAGAAGAAAGGGAAAAAAAGAAGAGGAAGAAGAAGGAGAACAAAAAAAAACTAAACAAACAAATTGCCCCCTCCAAAATACCCCCTGGACTCAATAGAAATACCAATAGAAATACACAAACCCTAAAGGGAAAGAAGAAGGAGAGGAAGTAAGGAAAAAAAGAAGAGGATGAAGAAGAAGGAGAAGAAGAAAAAAACAACAAAAAACAAAAAAACACCCCCTCCAAAATACCCCCCTGGCCTCAAATACCCAAAACCCCAAAACACCCTTAAAAAGACTCCCCAAAATCCTTAAAACCCCCAAACAACAAAGCCTGAAATCCGAATTGAGATTTGAAAGGCCTTGATTAAAACGAAATGCCTGTGGGCCCTAAGTACTATGCCTGGGTGGGTAGAGCATCACAGGGAAGGACTCTGTAGACTAGGAGCAGAGCAACATCTGCGCTTTGGGGCACGGGGGGAGGCGGTATTCCAATGGCAGAAGTGGGGAGGGGATGTTGAGGTGGGGAGGGCTTCGAGGGACAACGGATGTTGGAAGAGTTTGAGTTTGAGTTTGTTGGTGTTTTACGGCATATCAACCATTTTAGGTCATTTAATGCCGAGAACAATCATTTTTGGTAAA
>JAYKTE010181879.1:0-12639 GCA_036873565.1 Xipholeptos notoides | reverse complement strand
AAGAAAAAAATGGAGAAAGATAGGTCACATCGACCGTACAACTGCTTAAAGAGTGGGGGAGGGGAGAGAGAGAGAAAGAAAAGAACAGTGGTTTGGACGCAATGTTGGTAAATATTACGGAAACTTCCAGACGTCTTCCTCTTTGAAAAGGGGGGAGAGTGAATAATAGTCGTTTTGTCGGCAGTCGGCACTTTCCGCTAAATATTCGGAATGATTTTGCGAACGCCAATCTTGTCACGTTTTCATTTTAGGCTGCTATTTTTGTGCGAAAGTTATAATTTTTCCTTTCATTCTCCCTCCAGCTATGGGTTAAATTGTTTGACTGAGATTACTACAACTGTGTGCGACGTGCGAGCGACAGCGACACTGTTGCTGCGACATTGCATGCGACTGCGACAGTAGTACAGACAACACTAACAGTAGTAACACCTGTTGGTTGACGAAGAAAAAGACTATGATGACGTTTATCAAAAAATAATTCATTTCCGTAGGGAAGTAAAGGTTGATATGTCGTTATTATCCTTTAAAATTGATGTTTTTCACTTTTCATTTTGAGACCATAAACTTAAAATTTTGAAAAGAAAAAGCAACCTTAACCCAACTGGCTTTAAAGTCCACAAAAAGAGAAGAAAGTGCTGACAAAATATGTGTAGGGGGCGGGTAAAGGTGCCAAAAGAATTAAAAAAAAACATATCGATTATTCATTTACAATAACTGTTCAGTGTTTTGTGTGAGTGTGAAAAAAAAAGAAAGAGAGAAAAAAAAAGAAGAGAAAACTTAAAAAACACCCTTGTCCTGACCTCATCCCACCCAATCCCCATTCAAATAAAATGAATATTGACGTCATTTGTGAATAAAAAAATAAATTGATTTAACAGTTAGAGGGAAAAAAAGACATTTAAAACAATATTTTTTATTGAATTTTTAATTTTAAAAAGACTAAAAAAATGGAACCTGATTTTTTAAATTATTTTTTTCATCTTTTTTGTTGTTGGTTTTGTTTAAAAACTTTATTTACTTTTACTCTAGGAATCTCCTTACTGAATATTGCGTGGGTGGAATAATCACTTCGTCTATATTTTCTTTTTAGGAATAAGGAGTTTCCCCATGAGTAGGTGGAGTGAATACACATGTTACGTCTTTCTCTCTCTCCTTCTCTCGCTCTCTCTCCCCTCTCCGGTGGTGATTACTTTTAAAAACAATAGATTTAAAACTTTGTTCAACATTTTTTTTTTCAATTTTAGTTTCGGAAGTATCATTAAAAGTTTTACCCTCAGAAAACTAAAATGATTTTAAGAAAAAAATGGAGACAAAAAAATGCCTGGACAACCAAAACCACTGAACGAACAAACCATATTACTACTAAGTGTACACTACACTACACACATACATAAGTGTGTGTGTGTGTGGTTGCCTGGTAATGGACTTGTTGGTTTAAAGTTTCATCCAAAATTGTCACATTTACTTTCATAGATATAATTATTGTCATTTCATTTAAAAAAAAAAGAATTTAGTTTAGATATAAAAGATATAAAATTAAAATCATATTCAATATGTATGTGCATATGTGTGTTTGTCGTTTAACAAGTTGGTCTGTCTCCTTGTTTAAATATAACCTACTTCCGAGACAAGCAATTCCCACGCCACGCCACAAACGTGCTTCCCCGATTGACGTCATTGTTGACGTCATTGCCTGTGATCCGTAAAATATATGTATAAAAAAATCAAATAAAAGAGAGAAAAGGGACTATTTGCCCGTATCTTCTGTTCACATTTATTGCTATAAATAAATACTCGGCCATGAATTTTACGCGCGGTTTTAAGTGTTCTCTTGAATTTTATATTCATTCATTATTTGAAAAATAAATGTCCGTGAAAATGACGCCACTATTTTTTCTCTAGTCTTCAAAATTTAGCATCATGTCACAACAGTGTCACACTGTCACACAAGGTCACAGACACCCTTAAAATGATTGTTACATAAACAAACACACACACACGCATTTGAAAAAAAGAAAATAAATAATGATGATAATATTAATAATTATAATAAATACTCCTAACAATAAAAGAATAAAGAAATTTGAAATAACCCCTTTGGGAGAGCAGTTCAGTTTAGTTCAGTTCAGTTCTGAAATATCTGTCTGTCTGACGTCAATGCGGTCAGAAGCGAGAAATTGTCAGTTACAATATCCTACCTCCTCCTGACTGCGTAAAAACAAAACACTGTGTCCATTCCCTTCCTCCACTAGTAAGTTTAGTAAATAAACGGTCTTTCCCCATTACTGTCAAGCAAGCGCGTACCCCTACCCCTCACCCACATTGTATTTTCTTCTTAACCATCTTCATCTTTTCGTCCTCATGTCTGACCTCTTTTTATACCAAATTTGATAATTTTGGGTTCTTTAGGTGACCCTACTTTTTTTTTTTTTTTTTTTTAATTTTCCCTGCGTCTAAGGTTGGCGTTTCTTTTGGGGTCAAAGAAGGTAAAAAACAAAGTATTCATTTCGTTTCAACGGATCCTACCTTCAAAGGAACAAACAAAAATTCATTATTACGATTTATTTATTTTTATTTTTTTCGAAGACCCACAACAAATGATGGGTTCAGGGGGAGGGGCAGGGTAATAATACAAATGTGGGGAAATCTAAAAATAACAAAAAACAACTAGTAGCCCCTATTTCTTTTACATAACCGTGAAAGTTAGTAATAGTAACAATAACCGAGAAAAATGAAATCTACACAAGAAGTGAATTGTGTTTTTGTTACACATCAACAAATTCAAGTTGTACAAACAAGAACACTAATGAATTTTCAATTTTATTCTTTTGACAAACTACGTACATTAAAGCCATCGGTACAAAGAAAACTCTAAATAGTGGAAAGTGAAAGACACACTAACACGACGCGTGTTAGTGCCACGGATAATTTGCCAGTGCCACGAATAATTTCGGGGGGAATCTCCCAAACAACTACCGGTTGAATAGTTTTGTGTTTAAAAGAAAAACCGATGTGTTAACTTATTGCTTTGACCTGGTTATTCACACGACCGACCGTTATGTCATTGAATGTTTGGAGGTAGTTAGGGATGAAATAAATTGTTGCTTAATATTTTTTTTTATTTTTCTTGGCTCATCCTTCTTTTCTATTTATTTATTTCATTTTTTTCTGTAAGTGTAGGAATTTCACTGTAAAAAAATATTTGATTTTAGCATGAGGCATTTCCTGTCTTTTATTTATTTTATTTTTTTTGTCTCTGTCCGGTTAAATAATAAAAAGAATAATTTATTTTTATCCTTAGAAACCTCTAGAACATTCGAGTAGTTTCTCTGAACAGGGAGGAATCTAATAAAATGACGTACTTTCTTTTCGTATGTGTGTACGTGAGGAGGGTTGGCTTCGACTCTGACTGCTGCTACTGCTTTCTACGTCTATGCGGTTTTATTATTTTCTAAATTGCTAGACAGACGTGTGAGCGGGCATTACTTGGGGTCAAATGGTTTGATTTATTCATGAGATAGAATATATCTGTCCCATTGAAGACTGGAAGGAAAGGTTACGTTAACCTTTTTATCTTCAAATAGATTCATTTCAAAAGTTATGCCGTGATGTGGTGTTGTTGGTGTGCGTCTGTGACACAGCAGAGAGCACATATCACGGCATTTTTGTTTAGTTAGATTTAGTTGAAATTGATATGGATGTTTTTTAGTTCCATATTTCTTCATTGTTTAAGAGTTAGTTATATCACTTCCACTCTCCACTTTTTTTCGACAAGATGTCTTATTTGGGGGCTCTTTATTCAAGATCAGCCGAAACATTAAACCTTTTAAAAGTTTCGGCTTTATTAATTTGAACAACTACAAAAATGTCAACTTTTTAGTTAACAGTAACTAACAACGCCAAGTAAATTATTAATATAGCTAAATACTAAAAAATCATCGTTTCTTATTATTTCAAACAAAATCAAAATAAATATTTTTTTTATTAGTGATTATTATTTATTTTTTTAAAACCTTATTCAGTGGGAGGAAATAAAAAATAAAAACTGACAATGTATATTGACTTTCACTTGCTGTCTGTTCCTTTGAAGTGAGCGAGTGACCGGCAAAAATATGTAGGGTTATATTTATATTTTTTTTAAATCTACCAAAAATCAGTTGATTACCTCAGTATAAAAAATTTCACCGATAATTGAGTGATTAATGAACTTTATAAGAGTGTATTTTTTTCATAATTGATTATAAATATATTTTTTTGCCTACATACCTACTCCTCCATTTGTGCCAATTTCTACCCTTTAACCAGAAAAATCAACGCTGAGCATATGCTTCCTGTTTGGTAAGGAGGAACATTGTAGAAAAAAGTTAGGCTTTGAAATCTACGACTGAAATCCGAAATTTGAATGTGTTTTAGTTTTTTATATTTTGAAGTGAAATTCTGTGGATTTATTATTAAACTTATTTCTTTCACATTAGTATAAAAAAATTATTTTCATTATTTTTACGAAAAACACTTAAAGCAGTCATACTTTATATTTTTTAAAATAAATTTGAAATTTTTTAGCTTGCCAACCTTTAAATAGAGAATGCTTTGCAGAATCGATAATATATATATATCACAGCTTGAGTAAAAAAAATGCATTTGATTGTTTCTGCAATTTTCATTTACGTGAGATATCGTAATGAATGGTGGCCAAAAGGGGCTACAAACCATAATCCCCCTTTGCCGTTTTGGTTACATTAAAATTTAATTTTGAATTTAAAAATTCGTGGAAATGCTTAATAAGTATTTAGATACGTCTAGACTCCCATACTTTTAAAGTACTTAACATTCCAATATGGCACCTGCTGCGTCCTTGTAGGGAGAAAAGTCCGACTCTTGATAAATAAAATGAAATTATTTAAAATTCAGATACTTAGATTTTACGTGTGGGCTAAATGATTGTTCTCGGTTAGGTATTAAATGACCTAAGAAGATTGATATGCCAAAAAACAAACAAATGAATTTTGTTTAATTTCGGCGAAAAGTGTTTTTATTTTCTAAATTACATATTTTGTTTTTTGGAAAATAAAAACCCTTGTCATTTATTCTAATTTGCTTTTATCAAAAATATGTCAGATCATTTTCTCACACTGTTGTTTGTTTGGTGTGGGTGCAAATAGTCAATATGGAGAGTTTTCATAAACTAGAAGTTGGCCTGTAAAAAAAAAAAAAAAAAAAAAAAAAAGACATTTTGGACCTAATAATCACCACCTACCTAACCAAACCACCTGTTTCTTCACCCTCCTAAAAAGGGCGAAGAAAAATAAACCCCGAAAGATTGACTCTAATGTTTGTTTTTAGCTTTCAATAAACGTACAAACTTCAAAAATTTATTTGATAGAAAATGCCTTTCAAATAAGTCATTATTCCACTTTGGTGTGGCTTTGATTCTAGTTTTTTTAACGGATTATTATTATTATTATTATTATTATTAAAGAATAATTGATTTTGACCACTTTGTCCCAAAAAGAATAGATATACCAAAAATGTGAAATAACATGCCGTCGAAAAACAATGCAACAATAAAAATCTTCAAAATAAATGAATGGCCTCGCCATATTCGTAAACAAAACATTAACAAAAATGGTGATATTCGGCAGCAGGTCAACCTATTCAGTGTTTGTAAGTTGAAACTAGACGTTAATTTTTCCTACTTTTTCTCAAGTTCAAGTACACCACACCAGTCAGTCAGTCATCAAGCACGCACGCGCAGTCAGTAGTATTTTTGATTTTTAATGTTTGTTTGATATTTTCACACAAAAATACAAATATGTTTTCTTTCTGAAATTTTTATCAAATGACTACAGAGACTGATAAATTGAAAATATGCCATCGCCATGGTATAATGAAAGTAGGCAACAACACCAACACCACCACCAATGAATTTAGAAAGAAAAATAATGACTGAAACTGACATCAACAACTATGGCTGTGGAATTAAAATAAGTCGTAGATTCGTACTTTTTTCGGGTTTAATTTTCTATTAAATATAAGTTCTTTTGGTTAGAAGATAATTTCTTTATAATTAGTTATAAAATTGAGTTATTTTGTTTTTAATGTTTCAAAAATAAATTAAATATTGAGTTGGTTTTTTCATTTTATCAAACTGAAGTAAGAAGACAGACGGAAAAACATGGAAGAAGCGTAGTTGACTGACTACTGCCTTCTTGCTTGTTATGATGACAACATACACACACACATTACGAGCCATTTGTAATATATATGATTTCTTGGAGTTTTATTACATTTAGAAAGAAATGCCGCTAGTTTAATTTATAATTCTCCTAAGGTATTATAAGGTAAAATATGTAGAAAACGACTTTAGTTTTCAATTTCTTAGTATTTAGACCTGTTTCTGGTTCTATTTAGTTCAGAGTTTGTTCGGGAACTAGAGATATTTATTAGAAAAAAAAAGTGATGATTAATTTTAACTAATATGTGAATGTGCGTTTATTGAAATGTTTCCAAAATAGCCCCCTTGAATTGCTACAAAAGGAGGCCTAGATTGTGATTTAAGACGAAATTTTTATTCGTTTTCATTGTAAAAATAATATTTTTTCTTTGCAGTTTAAAAACACAATTTAAAAAAAATGTTTAGTTACTTAAATATAGAATATCTTAAATACTTTTCTAATGATTTTAAAACCGTTTAATTCTTGTTTTTAAAGTTTTGTTTCTATAAAGAAAGAATACATGAAATGACGTAAAAAATCTAAACCAAGTTTTTGTGCTTTTTTTTTTCGACTCCACGTCTCTGATATTTAATTATTTGATGGTTTTCAAAAACATTAAAGATAAAAAAGATTAAAATCGTTGATGGCGCCTATTGTATTTATTATTTTCACTTGGTCAAGCAAGCAAGTATGACGCCAAACGCCATAAGGTTATCGTGACAACCAACGTCATGTCACGTTTATGGTTTTTGCTTTATTTTTAAATTAAGTCAAGTCAGTCCAGCCATAGTCACTCATTTATTTTAAAGCAAAATGATTTGAAGTAATACCCAATTTCATAAAAAGTAAAATTGATGAGTAGAAATTAACACACACCACACACCACCACACCAACCCCATATTGATTCCTTGTTGATTTTGTTGGAGGAATAAACAGTAAACATTAAATACAAAATAATCCCACATAAAAATGTGAATATTTTTCGCAATTGTGCATATGTGCATTAAATGAAATCTGTTCTGAAACACATACATTCAAAATTTATAAATAATATTGTGAGGAATGAATTATTTACCATTAATTTTATGTCTCTGTTGCTATCCCTCCCTACTACGTCGTTACGACCGGAGTCGTACTTTAAAAATTGCCCTTTAAGAATTTCACTGACTCCCTTAATTTCCACTCATTCATAACAATGCTAGCCTCGTTTTTCTATCCTTAGTCCATTGATAAATCCCTTTCTTTCCCTACCTCCTCACACCCTTTCACATCCCATTCATGTTTGGGTGTTGAATCAGCACGAAATTACTAGGGCATTGAAAGGATCACTCAATCCCAGTAAAGAGTGAATAATACAGGTCAGGTCATGAAAAAGGTAGTAATTTAGGGAACTACCGTAGGATTTTCAAAATGGCTGCATATTCATTTCTGATTTTTATTTATTTAGTTATTAGATTAAGCTTCTCTTTTTCTCTATATATTATTTTTTTAACTACTTTTTAACGTCGTAACCACAACCAGTTCGTTTCTAGCAAATTTTATTATTATTATTATTAAAGCTGATTAAGAAAGGGCGAAAGAACTGGTCTGTTGGCACTATTTCTTTCACAAGAGGGTTGTTAGGTTCTTGGTTTGAAAATACAATTTTGGTAAATAATATTCAACTCATTTTTACCAGAATTTTATTTTCAGGCCTAACCTTCTTGTGAAAAAAATATTGCCAACAGACCTGTTCTTTCGCCCTTTCTTAATCAGCTTTAATAATAAAATTTTCTAGAAACATTTTCATCAGAAAACTTGCTGGTTGTTAAGTGTCTATTTTTTTTTCAAATAGTACCAAAAGACTAGTTAGTTCTTCCACTCTTTCTTAATCAGAATTAATATAATACAAAAACTTAAAACAAATTCATCTAAAAACAAAACATTTTCATTAAGATAACCTGCTGGTTGTTAAAGAGTTAAAGAATAGAAATTTTGAACTGATAAAATAATTGATTGAACCCATGAATAAATTTGATTACAGTTAACTACGTGAATTTAATATACGTAATATAATAATATTTAATCTAGGTTACCACCAATATCTAGTGTATGGTGAATAGTGTATCTTATCCCCATGCATTGAACTTTTGGTCAGGTTTGCTCTTTTATGAAGGCTTCTAGATTCTCCATAAGATTTTCAAAGATCAATTAATAACCTTGAACGAAGACCAGACATATTTTCTAAGACATTATATAGGGTGTTCCAATAACTTGGACAGAAGTTAACATATCTATCACATTTGAAATATAATATATCTATATATATAAAGTAGTAGCGTTTGTGTGTGTGTATTTATTTGCGTATGTACAACTCTCCTACAGCCCAAACCAGTGGACCAATCATGTCTAAATTTGGCACGATGATTGTCTACAACCGACGTATGGTGCACACCATTTTTCGAGGTTAAAGGTCGTCATGGTCTATCAAGGTCAAAGTATATTTATGTGTACTCCCTAGTACAGCCAAAACCAGTGGACCGATCAGAACAAAACATGGCATAAAGATGATCTCTAGCCAGAGAGATGGAGCACACCAATTTTCAAGGTCAAGGTAAAAGATCATAAAGGTCATAACATATTTATGTATGCTTTTCTACAGCTGAAAGCACTGGACCGATCCTGACCAAATTTGGCATTATGATAGTCCCCCACTTTGTGATTGTGCTCACAAGTTTTCAAGGTCAAACATCCTTTTTTCATGCCCGTGCTAAGTGCGGGTATCTTTGCTAGTATATACAAAATATGAAAAACAACAATAACAATATATTAATAATATTATTACATAAAAAGCCAACGTTCAAACGTTTCAGTTTATACAAACCATTATCAAGGCTAATATATGAACTAGATTGACCAAAAATATGTTTAAATTGATGTTATTAAAGATAAAAAGAAAAGTGTTTACAAAAACTACAAGCTATCCACCACAACACCATGTGGAAACAATGTTCTAAACGTGCTAACGGTTTTTTAAATCTAAATGCTAACTTATTTAAAAAAGAAGAAAAATATTATATAAATAAAAAAGGATAATAATAATAATAGATAAATAAATAGATAAAATATATATATAAATTAGGTAAAATAAAATATATAAATAATAATATTAATAATAATGAAAAAGTAGATAGAAAAGAGTAATGTCAATGTTAATGTAGATTATTGATTAAAATAAGGTATTATTACTATTATTATTATTGCTTATTTGCCTAATTCTATTTGTTTCATTTCTTTTCTAGTCTATTTTAGTTTGGGTTCTAGTTTTTTTGTATTTTCATTTGTGTTTTTTTTATTTTAAGATAATTTTTTATAATTTTATTTTATTTCATTTTAATTTTTTTTCTTTCGTTCTTATAGTATTCCTTTTTCTTTCGTTCTTATAGTATTCCTTTTTCTTTCGTTCTTATAGTATTCCCTTTTCTTTCATTCTTATAGTATTCCCTTTTCTTTCATTCTTATAGTATTCCCTTTTCTTTCATTCTTATAGTATTCGCTTTTCTTTCATTCTTATAGTATTCCCTTTTCTTTCATTCTTATAGAGTTATTTTTCTTTATAGGGTTCTTTTTCTTTCCTTCTTATAGGTTTCTTTTTCTTTCAGTTTTTTAGTTCTTAATTCATATTATATTCTTCCTTTTTTTTATCTAAAAAATTTTTTTCTTTCATTTTATTTAATTTTTATGAATCTTTTTCATTTTTTTTTCTTTTCTTGTTATCTATTACATTTTTCAAATTCATATCTAATTTAAAAAAAAATTATTTTTTCAGCATGGTTTAGATATTTCCTTTTATTTTCTCTTCAAGATATTTTTGCTATGATCTTTATTGATTGAATGGTTGTTGGATTAGTCAATTGTGGCAGAGTTCTATTTAGGCCATGTTAGATGTTTTTATTTATTATTATTGAAAATAGGATTACTTGGGGAACAGCAGAGGGAAATGAAGAGAAAGGGAGAAAAGAACTAAAAAAGCATTGAAATATTGCCCCATTCAACCTTGTACTATGTGGACATTTTTCTTTTTTTTATTCAGTGGATGTATGGTAGTTTGGATAGAAGGGGTTGGCAAAGAGTTCTATAATAGACTAAAAGAATAATTGGTAGCAGAATGAGAAGGAACAATTAAGTTTTTGTTTTTATATTGTAGCCTGGTTGATAACAACCATCACCACCCCGGCCACTACTACTTTTAAAATAGTTTGAATATTTGTTCAGTTCATATCATTAAAAATACTTGGGATCTTTATTATTATTTTTTTTTTTTTCAATTTCTTTTTTTCTTTTTTAAGGTTCCATCTGGGATGAATATTTTACTATTCTCTATTTTGACTCATAGAAAATAAAATAATTATGAACAATTTTGTTTTTTTGTTTTTTTTATTCTCCATGTTTAAGTGTGACAGATGTGATGTGGTTATATGTTCTGAATTGTGTGACCAATTCTGAGTGAAATAGTATTTTAAAAAAAGTTATATTTTTATATATATATATTCAGTATTTTCAATTTATTTTTCATTAAAAAAAAATCTATTCTGTTTATTTTGTCCCATTTTGACATAATAGAGTTTTGTTAATAATGGGGAAACTCCAAATTTAAGACCTATCATTTCAATTTTATTTCTTAAAAGATTGATGTTGGTTATTTTTTATGACCTATA
Organism: Xipholeptos notoides; assembly: GCA_036873565.1. NCBI lineage: Eukaryota > Metazoa > Mollusca > Cephalopoda > Idiosepiidae > Xipholeptos > Xipholeptos notoides. The sequence continues at coordinate 1,726 of JAYKTE010181879.1, read as the reverse complement.
AATCCTTTTTGAATTGATTAAATCAAATTATCCTTTTCTGCATTGAATATTTGAATTCACTGACATTGTTTTGTGCCTTGCAATTGTCTTGTATTTCAAAATTTAGTCCAATAGAGCCATTTTATGTTATGCCCTGGATGTGGATGCAGTTTCAGTTTATGCCATGTCCAGGATTCTTTGTAATTAGGTAAAAATTTATTTTTTGTGTATTTTATAATTTCACTGACAGCTTGGAAAATAAAATGATCAATTAACTACTTTCATTATTAATCCCCACATTCCCACCAGCTATTTATAGTGCATATTCTGTTATTAAAGAATCTGTGTGGACAAAAAAAAAGAACGTTTATAAAAAAAAAAATAAAGGATTGTTCTTGGCATTAAATGACCTAAAAAGGTTTATATACCATAAAATGGAATAAACTACTTCCATAATAAAAATTGCTACAAAGAAACTTTAACTCAATGGAACCCAACATGATATGCACCTTACAGGGATGGCTAGGATAATTTGATTTCTAGAGTGATAGGGAGCATAACTAAGGTTTGAGTGCTGCATCATAAGTACCTCTCAACAAAGAACTAAATTCAACTAAGAATCAGGTGATCGCAGTACAGGTCAATCATGAAAGAACATGGGTATTTGTAAGAGACCCATACATCAGGTGAATGTATGAATGAATAAAGAAATACTTCAAATATGCAGGACATAATAAGAATTAAAATTTAAAAGATTCCTTTTTTTTGGTTTTTTACTTGAAGCAAACCTATATATTTATATTTTAGATATTAGGACTACATAATATTTTATATGGAATGTTAGTCTTTATAGCATAGTTTGCATCATTACACTTCATGCATTTGGTATGTAAGGCCCTAGGAGAGCTTCTTTTTTATTAAATTGGATTTTGAAATTCAATTAACAGAACTATTAAGTTACCTTTCTTTATTTACTGTTTTTGTATGAGACTATCCATAAATATTTCAATATTTGGATCTAGAAATTTTTGTCTTTTTGTTAGAAGTTACTTGTAAACAATACTCCTTTATTATTATCATTAGAGTATCATTTCATTTTTTTAAAATTTCATTTTTATTTCTAGTGATGCTATGTTTTTTTTAAATCAAGTTTACTGGCTTTTTTTAACTTGAGATGAAATGGTGTTTATTTTTTGAATAAGAATTATATATCCTTAATTGGATGCAGGTGATAAGGTAGGGAAACAAAAATAAATTACAAATCACTAGTTTAAACCAAACGTTTAAATGAGATAGTTTGAATGTTTTACATGTACCTTACTAATTAATCAACTCTATTAATTATTGTTTTATATTAGAAAATATTAGTTTTTAGGTGATCTAGATAAGTAGACTCCTTTATAGATTATCATTTTCATAAGTGCAAAAAGTAAATATTATATACGGTTTTCAGAAATAAACTCTTTCCTTACTGTATTTTTTAAGTTCAATTTATTTTTTAAAATTAATAAATTTGAATTAATAATGTGGATATAGATTAAAGACAACAACACTATTTAGTATTTCATCTTTGTAACAGATTTATTTGAAATAGTAGCATCAGCCTTCTGGATTTAGTAGCAGATTTATCAAAGACTAGCAGAACCTATGGAAATTCCCCACTCACAGTAGTTAAAATATCAGAAAGTAAATTTAACATTCTTAGATTTAAACAAACCCTGAGAAATAATTCAAAACTGCAAATTAA
>JAYKTE010181768.1:0-12639 GCA_036873565.1 Xipholeptos notoides | reverse complement strand
TTAAGTGACTTTAAAGACGGTTCTAATATTGATTGTTGTTTTATTTATGTAATACAGTTTACCACAAAAAGAACACAGTACAAAATAAGCATCAAAGAAACACCCCCCAGCAAGTCTGAGTAATACTACTAGTGAATAAACAAACAAAAACTGAATGTTACTTGATAATAAAGAAAAAAACAATCCTAACAAATATTAGTTGTGCTTTTTAATTTAAAAAAATTTAGCAAATCTTTCCAAAATAGTTTGGTGCTACCGATGGATTTTTAGACAAAAGATTAAGAGGAAAATGAAATGATAGTATAGAAAAATATATATTTCAACTGCAGAGAAATGCTTAAAAACAAAAAGATTACTTTAAAATATTTTCAGGCTGAGAAGCAAGGACAAGTGTTTGAAGAAACTGATACAAATATGGATGAGGCACAAGATGAAGGAGCTGCAGATAATCTGTAAGTGGCTACAAATTTGTCATCTGAATTAAGACAACGAAAATCAGTAATTGGATATTTGATTAGCTTATTGTTTTTTTTCTTTTTTGCTTCTTACACTATTCTGCTGCTATAGATCTTCATATTTGTGATAGTATGGGCTGTTTTCCATTGCTGGAGATTTATCTATCCAATCACTTATTCCAGCCAAAATAAAATCTTACCTATGTCTCATTCTTCAGAATTGTTACTGAAAAGGTTGAAAAATTAATTTTCAACGATAAAAATTAAATTAAAAAATCAATCATGAATAAACAAATTAATTTTCAAAATTATTTTCATTTATTCAGTTATGTAGTTTGGTGAATTATCTTATTTTCATTTAGTTTAACCATTATACTAAATTTTGCTATATCAATTATTTACTTTTGTCATTATTTTTATATAAGAGTATTAAAAGATATTTTGATATTTTGTTATGTGTTTTTAGTGATAATGGTTTGATAGAGATCACGATTGATTCATCATTAAAAGAAGAATACCGGAGAACTTCAAGTCAAACCAGGCAAGTCAAGTTACAATTTTATAAAAACTTTGGATTAATTTTGAATAGTAACTATCCTTTTATTAAACTCATTTATTGCTCAATATAATATTTAAGTTTTGATTATAGTCTTTTTTACCTAGAAGGCATAGTTTATTTGTAACTTAACGCTTGACATTTCCTTCAAGTAGTAACTTCATACTTGAGAATTTTAGGAAATCCCTTATTTCTTAGTTTCTTTTGTTGTATTTTGAACACATAAATGATTTTTTTTCAATGACATAATTCGTTGTTAGTTGAATAATTTTAAATGAAATTTTTTACTTAGAAATTTTGTATTAAATGTGTATCCCTCTTTACTTTTTGAGTTCAACCTTTAAAACAATTTATCTATCTTACTGTCTTTGACTGCCATAATTTTGTATAATCTTTTTAATGTAGATTTTTTTAAAGCTTTGTTATAGAAATTTTCTCTCACCTTCTCTTCATTGAATCCTTCTGAACCCATCATCTTAGCTCAGTGTTAGAATTAAATGAATATGTCTTTTTTAAAGTCAAAATATGAGGAGAATAATGAATAGGTAAAACAGATATGTTGCTCAAGACAACACATAAGAGTGACTTCCATTTGGTCTGTTGGGACTTTTGGTGAGTCTGTTTCATGTCAGATTATCTGTAGACTTGGGCAGCATATTTTAAATTGTTCTCACTTTTATTGCAAGGATTTCTTGTTAATTTTGAGGTAGGCATTCTGTAGGTTTTTATTTCTCTATCATAAGTTGATTTGTTCAAAACAAGGTGGGGACATTTTCATGAACATTAACAGAAAATTCTGATTCACAATATGTTGCTAAGGACAACAAATTACCATTTCTATTAAAGGAGCATCTGTGTGGAATATTGGTAAGAGTTGTTAAAGTCTAGAAACAAAGAGGTTTCCTTTGTCATGTTATGGAAATGGTTGTTTCATAATACCATCAAGATGATAGAATAATTCGAAGCCAATTTTTATGATTGGAAAGTTAGTCCAGTTGAATATAATTGCTTTAAAAATCATGAAATCAAATATCAATTGAAGAGATTTTTGAAATACTGTGGATCATGCTTCGTATGATCCTCATTGTCAACCTTTGCTATTAATAACTCTTTTTCTATGCATGTAGATTGGACATGCATGAGCCTTTAGTGAGTGACCATCTGCCATATGTGACCAGATTTTGATGGCAGTAAGGTCATATAAAACAGAATCCACTGTCGAATGAATATGGTTAGGGGTTGGGTTAGATTTTCACTTTCAATCATTAAACATGTCAAATATAACATGTTAGAGACAATGCTTATTGTGAAAATTGTGTAACTACAGATTCTAGAAGATTTTATATTATGAAAATATTCAACAAATATTGAGAGTTAGTTTTTTTCTTTTAAAGCCTTGATACTGTGGATTATGGTGAAGAAAATGAATTTGAAAGTCAACAACCGGTGTTCTACCGCTTGCTGGTTGCTTTCTACTATATGCTAATCTCCCGTTCAGAATTGATCTGCTATCTCCTGGTTGTGATTAATCAAATGGTGTCTGCCAGCATATTATCCTTGCCTCTTCCACTCATGGTTTTCTTGTGGGGTATGCTGTCAGTGCCGCGACCTTCTAAAACCTTTTGGGTTACTGTCATTACTTACACTGAGGTAAAGTTGATTTTTATCTACATTTTTATTTATTTGTAAATAACCTTATTATGTTTTATAGTACCTGAAACTTAACTTTTGTTGATCAATTTTAAATTTCAAACTTTAAAAAACTAGATAAAATTAACTGAATACAACAAAGTTCCAACAACTTTTTTGGTTTATTTTTTCCCTTCTTTATTTTTAATAAATTATTTTAATTAATTTAAATTAAATATCATATGCCGTTAAAGATTTAGAGAAGTATTTCATCATCACCAGTTGAAAAATTCTGTATTGAAGCAAATAAAATTTCATCAATATTTAGACACCGAATATTGGTTCTATAATATCAAAATATGCTAAAACTTAACAAAGCCAATTTACAATAATATAAAGTTTCCAAATATAAATCATCTGAGAATCCTTGTAACTCTTTCCACATTGGTTTTACCAAATCTTTCTACATTGGTCTTACCAAAGAACATCTCTCCAGAGATTTTTAGAACTGTCTGAATTAATCAAATAGCCAAGTTTGAAATTTATCTCGCAGATATCTATACACAAAAAGTTTACAGAAAATATTTTCCTCGGTGATTGAAAGTAAGAAAAACTATTGTGTGCTCATAGCCATTTTTATCACTCAAGAAATAAGAAACCATGTTTATTTTAATTTTTGTAAACTCTTCATTAATTTTTGAGTCACTGCCTTGAAATTATAACCACATGACTCTGGCTATCTTCTTTGATTTTGGGTCTGTTTATGGTATGGGCAAGTCTTATTCCACACTCCAGACGGCATACCACTCCTGGCACCTTGGTGCAGGCACTTCCATTTGTCAGTCTGGCTCTTGGCACTTGTAGCCCCTTGCTGATATCTAATCTCATCATGTCTGTCTAGTCTTGTTCCATCCCCATGATCTTGGTCCTTGACTTTTCATGAATGTCATTAGGGAAGTACCACTCAGACATCCATTTAAATATGGAAGTTCCTTTGTCTTGCTCTGAACTTAGAAACATAATGTAAACATGCTTCCAAGTGGATCCTCATTAGTCAGACAATTAGTCTCTTATTACCTTGACATTCATTTAAACTTAGAACTTGAAATATTTTTTGACAATGAGAATTAGATGGTACCACAGGGTAAATAAAGACCAAGATATTTCTGATATGATTTAGTCAGAGAGTAAATTGTACTAGAAAAAACGTTTTTTTATCTAATAATAATAATGATGATGATAATAATGTATGTAATAAATAGGGTTGTGACAATATGCTTTTATTAAAGAATATTCTTTGTAATAGCTGTGGCTGTGACAAGAATATTCTCTTTAAAAAGGCATATTGTCACAGCCCTAGTAATGAATTATACAAGTAGATTCCATATTCTAAAATAATATAATTCTCAAGATTAAGAAATTATTAATCCATGTTTTCTTTCTTTGGTTATAGGCTGTTGTGGTTGTGAAATACTTGTTCCAATTTTCTATTTTTCCTTGGATTGAAGTCATCAACCATAGTCCTTACTGGCCACCTCGAATTCTTGGCATTGAGTACAAAGAATATTATGCCAACTATGACCTTGCTTTACTACTAATATTTTTTATCCATAGAACTATTCTCAAAGTAAGTTTTTTTAGATTTTTATGTATATGGAAAGGGTCATAAAATTATATATATAGGAATATACACTTTCTCAACTCCACTTTCTATATAAAACAAAAATGACAGATTCTGTATGTTTAAATACGAATTTTGATTAAAAAAAAAAACGAAAAAGAGATAGTTGTTGAGTGGGTAATGTAATAGCAACATAATCATTATTCAGTTGTTGTTGTTGTTTGCCGATGGTTTTGAGTGGACCGAATCAAATAGTCAAAGTCCTCACTGAAAGAATGGAAATATTTCTGGACTTTTATACATATTTCTCCCCCGTCACCTCACGTGACATCCTTGTCTACCTTAGAAACCAACTATATATAAACACTCCTCTTAACAGAAGAACTACACTACGCCGACGTCTCGTCTATGATATGAACTGCAACTGTATCTTGTAAATTATTATTGAAACTTGCCTTTCCTCCGGGAAGGCATTTGACCTCATTTATACGCTCATAAAAAGGGCTTGGAAATTAAGCACAATTCTTGTGAGATAGATGGTGTCTGTTTGTGGTAATTGGAAGAGATGACCTTATAAGGCATTAATGCAATAACTCTTTAATTCTATTTTCTTATTGGTTCAAAAATACATTTAGAATTGGTCCATCAAGGGTTATCCGTCTTTTTAAAATTTTCTTTCTGACCAGAAGGATGTGTGGAGCCACCATGCACAAAGATGATTTTAAACACTTTGTTTTTGATAGTTGATGAGTTAATATCTGGTTAGGAGTATTTATTTGTCCCCACATGTGTTATACTTTTAACTTGGAGGATTATAGTTACATAAAAAACATAGTGATTTAAATAAAATTTGTTTTTATTTATGTAATTTGGAATAAGATTCAAGTCATTTTGTATGGTTGAAAAGTTTTTGATAAACACAAAAATCAAACAATTTTGTATATCTAAAAAATTAAATTCTAAAAAACTATGTTGTGTACTTTCAAAAAATGCATGCTTGAGGATTTGCAAACCCTATATGTTGGTATACCTGACTAGTAACATTTCAATGGGTATGAAGTTCAATTTTTAAAACTTATTTATACTCTAGCCCTAATTTTAGTTATGGAAGTATTGGAACATTGCTATTAGCTTTAATTTGATGTAAATAGGGTGCATTTGCAATAGTAGTGCACTATACTCACTAATAGATATTTAATGTTCTCTTGTATTTGTATAACATTCTTTATATGGACCACTATTACTTAGTTGCAACTTTTTCCATATTTATGCTCAATATTACCATTACTAGATAGCTGCTCTGTGCATTTGAAATGTAAAGGAATACATCATGCTAAGCAGAAAGTTAAAACCTTCCACTTAAAATCAATTTTTTCTGTAGAGATATATATATATATGTGTGTGTGTGTGTAAAGTTAATGTTTGGGGTATTTTATTTGTAATGTAAAATTTTTGTTACAGTGTTCAATGTATAGATATGATTACAGTATGATATACTTTGTATAATTAAATTTATTAAAATTATTTATAAAAATATAAAATTTTTCAAATTAAACTTCATTGAAAGAGTTACTATTTCATGATTTTGAGATGCCTATTCTAATGTTTTTCAATTGTTTTGAAATGTTTTCTTAATATATCAGATAGCAAAACATTAGGTTTAAAAATCTAAAATCTTTCTATAATTTAAAATCATTTAAGAAAATGCCCAATATATGTAACTGAATTATGACAAAGACATATTTTGTATTATAGCGCTATGGGCTGTGGAAAGATGCTGAAGATATTAATGCTGATTTAGAAAGAGCAGAGGGTAAAGAATTGAGTCCTCCATGCACTCCAACATCTGATGTAAGTATTATTATTTAGAAATAATGAATTTCGTTTTTTGTTAAATTTTTATAGACCATTTAGTAACAATTTCATAATTCAATAAATTTTCAATCGACATTGTTTTTCAATATGTCCACATCTCTCAAAAAAATAAAAAAACAAAACAATAAAAAACCTCAAAGCCTAAAGAACTCAAATTAGTGTAAAAGTTCTCCAAATTAAAAAAACAAAAATAAGCATCTGTTTATTGAAAAATTAAAAGATAGAACTTCGCCTAAATTGCATTTCATATTTATCCCAGACTTATCTGAATTCAGGTAACCATAATCAAGATGTAATAAGTGTTGAATTTAAAAAAAATTTTTTTATTGCATTTTGTCAAAGTTGGCAATGTTTACAAGTCTGTAATGAATATCAATGACTAAATTCTTTCTAAAATATATATTACATTATTGCCTAAAAAATTAATTACTACTTGCATAGTTAGTATTATTTCAATTAAAATATATTCTAGATAATTGCTGGGCAATTAATAATGATAAAAGAATATATATCTTGTATAGGTAACATAAAATGTGGAGATTTAGATGTATCAAGGTTTATGGTTTGATGTTCATCTGAAATCTAAAACTGATAGATGGAAATTGATTGTAACCTTCTCTTCAGTATGGTGTAAAGACACAGGATTTAAATGATGCCAATCTGATATAAGGAACACATGTGGTTTAAATCAAAACATTTAAGCATATTAGAATAGATGAAGTCTTTCTTTTCCTTACTTCAAATTTTCTAGAAATATATTTTGCATAAGTTAAGAATAGCTTTTTCATCTTTGTTATGACTCAAACAACTTTGTATATTTAATTTAAAGCTTTCCAAACATTCTGATTTGGTATTTGATGGTCAGGAATTAGATGCTGGACAAGAAATGGAAGCTGATGGAATAGACACCTACTCAAAGAAAAACAGTATGTATATTGATGATGGTGAAGGGATTAATTTACGATCAAAGAGAAAATCAAAGAAAAGGTAAGATCTGTTGCATCCCTTTTCACTGCTTATGTATCATATGTTTGGATTTGTTCTTTAACTTTTAAAAAAATATGTTTCTTGTTAATATCATGTGTAATGAATATCTGGAATAAACGAATAGAGAACGGGATAGCCTTTAGGAAAGGTTTTATTAGCTTAAAAATACACGCGTGCTTTTGTAAGACTATCAGGGGAACAATAGGGTGGAATGGATATTTCCGGTCAAGGGGAGTAATTACGATACTTGTAATTACTAGAGAGTTACAATAATTATAACATCATGAAATCAAGTTTTTGGTTATATAGAAAAATTTGTTTTAAATGAGTCTTGATATGTTACTGATTATATTGTCTAACATTGGTATTATAATACTTTACAGAATTAATAAAAAAAAGCAAAAAGATCCAAATTTTATCACATTTATGTTGGGGGCTCTATGATCAATATTTCTGCATAAACTTTTGAGCCATCCTCATTTGTAAGAAAAGGCTATGAAAATATTCGAAAGAAATGTTTAATATACAAAAACCAATAATTCAAATCTATTTTCAAAGCAAGATAATTTGATTTGTGAATTAAAATTCACTTTAAAATGTTAATATGAATATGAATTTTAAAAACTTCCTCTTCAGATGACTTATTATTAGAATTCAAATTTATTCTAAAATAAAATGTTAATATGAATTTTGAATTCATGAAACACATTGTCTTTTATAATAATATTTTGTAATACCTATTGCACAATGCTTCCAATACAGCAAATATCCAAATATTTAAAAATCAAATCTATTTACACACTAGATCCATACATCTATCTATATTATCTATGTACAGTATCCATCATATACTTAATCAATGAACCCCTGTTAAAATATAAACTTAAAAACAGACCAATTAATATTAGAAATAATTCCAGTATCAAAATGGTGGAAAAGTTGATAAGGAATAAAGCAAAGAATCCCTAAACATGATAGAACACATATGAAGTCACATAAGAATCTAAAATTGATCATTATCTATATCTTTCTTTAAAATAGATTTTATTGCATGGCTTATATAAATGTTGTGGCACATGTTTTGCTTCATGAAATAAAGGCTTTTTACTTTCCTTATTTTTCTTTTTTACATGCTTATTTTTACACTAATATGTAGTCATAAGTGTTCGTCTAGGTGTACTTAAGAAATAAAGAACAGTCATTTATATGTTGTCATTGCTTTGTGTTTTCCCTTCTGCAGTGTTTTTGCTGTTTTAGAATCAAGGTAAGTAAACTGTGTGTATTGCAATAGGTTATGGGTCTTTACAAACATATCCTTTCTTCTATCTATCTTTCAGATTATCATTTGAGGAATTGGGTTAAATCCCTTCCCAATCACTCTTCCTATATACATTGAATTTAACTTTCACTTATTAATGGCCTGCTATGGTTCTTCCTATTTTGGTTTCATCTCAGAAAACAGACATCATTGTTTTACATTTAAAACTTTTTGGAAGAAATATATCCAAGATTTTTATTAATTCAGTTTTCAAAATCAAAAAAGAAAATGTTGCAACTTTTTAAGATGAGTTAAGACTGTGATTTGGAAAATGTTACAATGTAACCTAATGGTGAAAATCAAAATTATTCCTTTTTATCTTTCATAATTTTGATCAAGAATGTTTTTTCAATAAAAATCTGGAATGATGATCATCTGTATTTGTGAGATAAGTTTTGAGTACAATCATTATTCCAATTATTGGGATTTTTATTTTTATCTTTATTGTAATATTTAAAATGTCTTAATCAATACTTCCAAGTTGGATTGATCAACACTTTAAGAAAACCGAAGAGCATATCAGCCTTTATGTGTTTATAACAATAATAAGTACAAAAAAATCCAAATAATTTAAATGATAATAATCTGGAGTATTTTTTCAAGTAAATTCTAGAATGAACCCTCAAATAATTGCAGAACTTAAAAAAAAAGAAATTTTTTTTGAAAAAATTTTTTGCAATCGGCAATTGTGTGAAATTTTGACAAAATTAGTCGAAAGCGGCGAAAATGAAAAAACGTGGGAAAATAAGACGCTATGAAAAACAGCTATGAAATTTTATATTTAATTAAATATCACGGTGACGGGCAATAATGCCCTGTACAGAACGTATATCTGAAATTTGATTGATATTCATAAAAAAAAAACGCCGAAAACGGGGAAAAGGTAGAAAACATAAAATACGCTAAAAAAAGCCCAAAATTTCGGCCCAATTGGAAAATGCATTTTACCGTTCCGCATCCCAACCAAAATCTCAGAAGTTGGTTGAGATCGTTTTGGAACAGTTTGACAATCAATTTAGACCATGCCGAGCGTCTGTGTGTGAAATTTAGACCAAATTGGTTGAACACAACCCACAGATTTAAAAAATGGGGTAAAACAATGGGGAAACAAACATAGCATCAAACCTTTTCTTTTTTAAATACATTCTCTCTATTATAGGAAATGAAGACAATAAGTATTTATAGATGCATCATATTTTCTTGAGTTTCTAGATGATTTTTTTACAGCTCTCCTCAATATGTCACAGAGTTTATTTTTTCATCAGGGTAGAATTTTTTTGCTAAAATATCTTTGAGATTTTTCATGGAATGCAAATTTTGGGACTTTGTGGGCTAACTAGAACATCTATTTTGTAGGTCACTCAATTATGTGCTTTGTAGTTTCAATAACAAATAAGTCACTTTCCATTTCTGGATAGTTATCACTAAATTAACACCTTATTGAGTCAAGTTAATACTGCCATTGAAACTGCAAAGCACATAATTGAGCGACTCTAATCCTACAAAATGTATGCTCCACTGCTTTTTGCTTTATATCCATTTTTTATCAACTTTATCCTCTACTGAAAAAACCTTCCTGCAACCATTAACAAATGGAAATGATGAAAGTTATTTTTTTGTGTTGGGGAAATACAAGTTTTTATTTTAGATATAAACACATTATTCACTTGATATCTTATGAAATTTTCTATAGATTCAATTGATTAAATTAGCCAAATAATGATGAGTAAATTTGTTAGTACTTATGAATATACATATGTTGAAAATGATTTTAAAGAGTAAAAATCTATGTTATAATTCTCCTTGTCCTACATCTAGTTGATTATTTAGTTTGCATAACTGTGTCACCTTTTGACCCCTCTGAATGAAAATGGAATATTTAACTGCTTTAGAACCAATTATTTAAAAATTCTATCCTTTGATTTGGTTTCACTTATAATGAAATAAAACTTTATTTTGTGTAATTTTCAATTGAGTATACGTTTTTTAAAAATTGTTTAGAATATCAACTTTCTTGCAGAATTGGAAATGAAAAAAAAAATAAAAGAAAACAACAAACTAATTCCCAGAAGTTTATTTTAAGTTATTTAGATGAACTAGTTTAAATATCAAAGACATAGATGAGTTACGCTTTTATGTATCCATGATATTTTCCATTGGTTGAACTAATATCAATAATTACTTAATTGGATCCATAAAATCTTGGTAACTTATGAAATTTATAAACTTAGTTTTCCACTCTGATTTGCTTTCTAAGTCAACTTTCAGATTAATAGCCTAAGGAAATGGATATTCTTATTCCACCAAATCTAGGTTCCACAGCTATGCCAATGAACAAGGCTTTTTTCTTTCTTTTCTTTTTTACTAATAGCAGTAGTTTTATGAAAATTATAATGAATTTTTCACATCTCAAAATGTTTGTTATTCCAAAAATGGTATAAAGTAAACTGAAAATAAAATAGCTGCATAAAAGGTTATTTTAATAAAATATTCCTGCTCAAAGAATGGTTTTCGACTTCCTATCAGGCAGTACATTTGTTTTCTTTCATAGAAAGACAGAAACTAACTTTTAACTTTATTGATAATCAATAGTTGACAAATAAGCAAATTGAGTTTTGTTATTTGATTCAATGCACATTATTCTCAAGACAGCTAAGTGGATAAAAACCCAGTTTATTCACTTGTTTGGTAATCAAATATTGATTGTATGTTGTGTTAAATTACCTTCTATATTTTTTTTTAATTGTCAGATATTTTTCTCTTGTATGTTGTGAATTTTGTCTGATAGTGTAATTTTGTCTGTTAGTGTAATTTATTTTACTTTTCCTGGTAATGTAATAGTCTTTAGCTGCTAGTTATTGTTTTGCTTTATGGTTCAAACTATTATGGAAAGCGTCTTATTGAACTTCATTTTTCCTTTTAGCTTAATGTGTCTTGATATTGTTAATTTCTTTTACTCTGTTTAGTGTTTTTCTCTCACTATTAGCCATGTCCATATTTGTATGAATTTCCTTGCATAAATAATACACGCATTAAAAACATGCAAGCAGCTAACTGAAAAAGAAATGCTGGACAACAAAAACACAAAAAAAATTTCCATTAAAAGAAGAAAAATAAAACCAACACTAAATTTCAAGAAAAGATAGATAAAACAAAATTGATATAAAAACAATATGAGTCAATTTAGGACACCTGGGGAAGGCCGAAGGGTGATTCAACGGAAACGTCATGGAAGACAGGATATTATATATAAGGAAGGTAGTCCGATTAGTACTTTTAGAATATTTTATCTTAATGTGTTTTATTAATAATGGTTTTTGAAATATATGCTTTTTGATATAAATTAATTATCTTAAATATTCTTACAATAAAATGTTGTTAAAAACATTTTTCTGTTATAATTTTTCTTTATATTTCAAGTTTCAAATAAGATTTGTATGTTTTGCTCTAAATTCTTCCCTACAATTTTCCAATTTCCAGACCTACTAATAAGTTTCACTAACATCTTGATCATTAACTTTCTTTACAGTGTATGTCACATGTGCCTTTCCCTTTTTCTTTTTTCCCCACAAAATCGTCAAAAATAAGCTGCATTTTTTGTTAAGGATTTCAAAGTCAATCCTGATATTAAGAACTATGCTATTCTCTTAAAACTACATTCCCAAAATCTTGATTATGCATAATCAGTTTATAAAAAATTATTTTCCTTAGAAATAACTTGAATGTTATAAATAAATAAAAGAAAATTCAAATAAAATACATTTGAAATATTTTCCAAAAATAAAATCACACTTTTGGCAATATGGGCTAGTTATATAAAGGTACCTCACAAAATAGAGCTATCATGAGTTATGTGGTCAACGAGAGAGGAGGCGGCCTGCTTGGATGAAAGATTACGACGTCTACTATTGATCTTAAAGATCAAGGGGGCGTGTAGTGTGTAGCGGAAGGGCCTCGTTCCCAGAATTCCGGACCTAAGGAACGCAGCGACAGAACGCTCATTGCAAATGGCGGCGGTTGTTATTGTTTGATTAGCGTACGCGATTTAAGTGACTTTAAAGACGGTTCTAATATTGATTGTTGTTTTACTTATGTAATACAGTTTACCACAAAAAGAACACATAATGGGCATTTATTCCCACACGAAACATTTTTAAAAGTATTAATCCCACTATTTTCCTCATCATAATACTTTTTG
>JAYKTE010181657.1:0-12641 GCA_036873565.1 Xipholeptos notoides | reverse complement strand
TTCATTTCTAATGCTTTTTTATACTAAATTCATTTCTAATGCTTTTTTATACTAAATTCATTTCTAATGCTTTTTTAAAGAGCGAGAGAAAAAAAAACCAAGATGGCGTCGGTGCGTGACTCTTTTGTTAAATAGCGATATCTACGATTTGTTTTGTCCCTAACGAAAACAATATCCGTTTGGTTAATTCAATTAAAACCCCGACGGCCTAAGCTCCGTATTGTGTCAGTAGAGACATTAGAACACAAGGTCAAATAGACATGAGCCCTTTGAACTTTGACCTTTGCCATCTTTGCCATTTCGGGTATTCTGAGACCGGAATAGAGAAATAATAGATGTTTGTTTGTGTTTTGTGGCATATCAACCATTTCAGGTTATTTAATGCCGAGAACAATCATTTTCTGGTTAACGTAATTTTTTGTCCACACTTAGTTTTTTAGAAAGACACAATATGCACCATTTAATTAATATCAACCATTTTAGATCATTTAATGCCGAGAACAATCATTTTCTGGTTAACGTTATTTTTTGTCCACACTTAGTTTTTTTAGAAAGACACACTATGCACCATTTAATTAATATCAACCATTTTAGGTCATTTAATGCCGAGGACAATAATTTTCTGGTTAACGTTATTTTTTGTCCACACTTAGTTTAACGAATAACACAATATGCACTATTTAACACATATCTGGATGGAATGTGGGTATTCATACCTTTCCCAAGGATATTAGTCCAAATATGTACGCAGATGGGATTCGAACTCGTGTATTAAGAGAAATAATAGTAAAAATAATGATGAGTAATAATTAAAAAAATAGGATTAATTGTAATTAAAATAAAAATGTTAATTACAATTATAAGAAATAATAGTTATAATAGCGATAAGTGAAAATAATAACTATGAATAATAATAACCAACTACACCTTAAGGAATTTCAATAAAAATTGTTTTAGTTTAAAGAATGTATTAAAATTTTTTTTAAACTTACACAATAATATATACTCTTAACTTTTTATATTAAATTCATTCCTAATGCATTTTTATACTAAATCCATTCCTAATGCATTTTTATACTAAATCCATTCCTAATGCATTTTTATACTAAATTCCTTTTTAATGCTTTTTTATACTAAATTCATTTCTAATGCTTTTTTATACAAAATTCAATTCTAATGCTTTTTTATTCTAAACTTATTTCTAATGCATTTTTATGCTAAACTCCTTTCTAATACATTTTTATACTAAATTCATTTCTAATGCGTTTTTATACTAAATTCATTTCTAATGCGTTTTTATACTAAATTCATTTCTAAAGATTTTCTGTAAGGTAATTAAGAAAACCTATTATATAGAAAGGGAGTACCATATATGTGCAAATTCTAGTGGTTTGAATCATTTTTAGTGGTCTGAATCATTTTTTTTAAAGCTATAACTATTGTGGTTTCATTTTCTGGAGAGTTACAGGATGCAGTGTCTCATATAACAATGACAATATAATTTTTATATTATGATAGATGTTGTGAGTAATTAAAGGGTTGATAACTTGATGAACTAATTATGTTTACTCAATCTGAAATACAGAAATAATGCATTATTAATGTAATAATATAGTTTCAGGTATGTGAGTATATGCACTAGTACATATATCTATATCAAGAGTCTGAAAGTTAGAATGTTAATGTTACCTGATTAAAGTTGGAATTCATGTACATCAATATGAGAAATGACACCAAAGTGTGAATTGGATGGATTGTTTAAATGTTGGGAGGATATATCTACTTGGTCGAGCACAAACCCAAGTTAGGCACAAGGCCAGTTTTATGCGCTCATTATATCCCTGGGCTTTTGTAATCAGTGTTGCCCCTCACCAAGATGAGTTACTCTCATTGAGTTGACAGGTCTCATCCACCCGGATTCTTGGAATCAATGTTATTCTTACACCTACATGAGTTACTCTCCCGAGTTATCTGGCCTCATCTGATTGACGCAGCTGAAAGTGAAGGTAATGGCTTAGACTAGGATTTGAAATCATATGATATGATTTTAGAGTCTTAGCTTTTACCACTGCACCACCCTCACGGCCTTAATGTGTAAATGTTGGGAGGAATTTTGTGGAAGTTTGGGAAAATGCGTATTTATATAAGAGAGAAAGAAAGAGAAGAAAATGAAAAAAAGAAAAGAAAGAAATGGAAGAAAAAGAAGAAAAGAAAGAAACAGATGAAAAGAAAGAGAAGAAAATAAAGAAAGATAAGAAAAGAAAAATAAGAAAGAAAGAAAATAGAAGCAAATACAAAAAGAGAAGAAATGAAAAGAAAGAAAGAAAGAAAAGAGAAAAAAGAAAAGAAATGAAAAGAAAGAAAAGAAAAGAGAAAAAACAAAAAAACAAAAGAGAAGAAAAGAAAGAAAGGAAA
Source organism: Xipholeptos notoides (assembly GCA_036873565.1). Classification (NCBI taxonomy): domain Eukaryota; kingdom Metazoa; phylum Mollusca; class Cephalopoda; family Idiosepiidae; genus Xipholeptos; species Xipholeptos notoides. The sequence continues at coordinate 10,226 of JAYKTE010181657.1, read as the reverse complement.
AAGTTAGTCTTTTTTGCTTGTCGGTCTTCGTGGCAGCAAGACTAGTGAAGAGAAAAGTGTATCTGGAGAGAGAGAAGAGGAAAGTTTAAGCTGTGTATGAATCTAAAGTTTATTACAAAACTTTCCTGCTAAATTAAATGGAATTTCAAACTCCAAATCTTTCGAGCTGTTCTAAAAGTTTTAATTGAATTATTTTCCTCATCCATATTATTTTCTTTCTTGCAAAGTTTCAACCGAATCACTCTTCGGCCTTCCTCGGGTGTCCTAATAATTCATATTGTTTTTAAATCTATCTTCTTTATCTATCCTAATCTATATAAAGAAGATAGATCTAAAAATAATATGAGTTAAATAAGGACACCTGAGGAAGGCTGAAGGGTGATTCGGTTGAAATGTTGTGAGAAAGAAAATAATATGGATGAGGAAAATAGTCTGATTGATACTTTTAGAATTCATCATACTTCATCTCAAGGATTTAAAAAAAAATAATTGAGAGCTTTTGTTAGTTTATTTTAATTTTTCCAGGTACCTCACACACACACACACACACACACACACACACAGACACACACAGACACACACAGACACACACACACACGTGTGCGTACCAAAGAGTGATCACACCAAATAAGTTAAAAATAAGAAGAAAAACAACCTTGGTGCACTAAAACCAATTTAAAAACATACCACCTAAATTGGCCTTCAGTTTCTGAACATCCTATGAATTCTTTTTCTTTTTAAGAAAATACAGACAAAAAAACAAAAAACAAAGACAAATAAAGTATTAATAGACAACATCACAAGAAGGTGGGTGCAAATAGCCAAAGAAATTTAACTCATATGAGACGGCTAGGATAGTAAAAAAGACATAAACAACCATAAGGCATATACCATAGCGTATAGACAGCTTCCAGCCATTAAAATGAGTGGCCAACATTAAGAAAACAACTGTTGATAAAAGAGTGACCACGCTGTATGTCAGACCTATAAAGAAAAAAAAAATGATAGAAAATGTTGTGTCATAAGTTTTTTTTATTCTTTTTTTAATTTCTTTTTTCTATTTAAATTGCAAAGAGTTTAATCTAAAAAAAAATTATTTCTATTTGCAGTTTTAGTTTATGTCAGTACAATTTAAAGTGATGTTCTCAATTTTTATTTTATTTTAAGAAGAAATTGCCAATAAATATCATTGTGTAAAATTAATTCAACCCTCCGACTCTTCATTAATGCAAAGTTTGTTATATCACTGATTCACTTATAACATGGTCACTATTAATGGTCCCCATGAAATGTGTTAAATCGGGTCTGCAGTGTATTCACCATATAAATTTTTCTTTTTTTTTTTTTACTCACCTTCGCTGTATACAACAACATCTCTTTGGTAGACTAGTGTAGAAAGAAGCCATGGTAAGCCCATACAAAGTAAAATATCAAACACATTACTTCCAACTGCATTAGAAATTGCCATATCACCATAGCCTGAAACAGAAAAAAAAATTAAGTAAATAAATGAAATTTTAAAAATTGAATAAAATCAATTGATGTGGTAACACTGCTACAAATGGACTCATCCTCACATGACTGATACAGCCTAGGACCTGTTTTATGCAGTTACTGTAGATCACCCACCAAGTGGGTATCTGATGGAGTGATTGCACATGCTGAGAGGAGGTTAATCTCATCTATTCTTTATTTCTTTGTATTATTCATTCAATATATCTTATTTCAACTTATACCCGGGTCATGTTGTTATTCTAACCTTTTCTTGACCGTAACAACTAATGTAGTGATTGTGCATGCTGAGAGGAGGTTAATCTCAGCTCTCCTTTATTTCTTGTATTATTCTTTCAGTATATCTTATTTTAACTTCCAAAATGACTAAATGATACAAACCTTCTCTGGCTACAAGCAGACTTGCAATCGCATCTGGCACACTCACTCCAAATGCTACAAAAGTTAAGCCCATCACTGTGTCAGGAATTCCAAGTGTATAACCTGTGAAAATAAAAATAACACCAATAATGTGTCCCACTAAGTTTGTTTGTTTTGTGTTTAATGGCATATCAACCTTTTTAGCTCATTTAATGCCGAGAACAATCATTTTTGAGAAAAATTATTTTTTTGTCCACAATTGTTTTTTTTTCAACAACACACTATGCACTATTTAAGCCAGAGCTGGAAGAAAACTCTTCCTAAGAAAGAAATAAAAAGACTAATTAGATTTTTTTATAACAGAGCTAGAATTGGCCATCAAAGAGGCTTTAATGAACTATATAGGGATAACTAAGTATGTGATAAGATTGGGAGGTTCACCTGGGGCAGTGGATAGACAGCTGGACTTCGGAATTATAATATGCAAGTTTGAATCCCAGTCAATCCATTTATGTTCACATTTGGACTAATACCCTTGGGAAGACTATGAATCCCCACATTCCCTCCAGCTAGGGATTAAATAATGCGTACTGTGTTATTTAAAAAAACAACCCATGGACAAAAGAACGTTTATAAAAAATGATTGTTATCAGCATTAAATGACCTGAAAAAGGTTGATATGCCATAAAACACAAACAAAAAACCAAAATTGATAAGAGCAAAGATTCTTATTATCATAAATCGAAAAGGCACCAGGTAACACGTCGATAGGGTGTAAACAACATCCTTTTACTATTAATCCAGACAAAATAGGCCAAAAAGATACAAACAATATTTGCTAAAAATATACAGAAGAAGATATTAAAACAATGTATTAACTAGTGTGTATTCCTGTTAGTGTGTATTCCTGTTAGGGTTTTAAAAATATTTTAATAACTTTTACCTTTAAATATTGCGCTCTTTTTTTTCACACATAATACATTTCAAACAAAACTTTATACATTAATTAACAAAACAAACTATCTATATATTAATAGGATAGCGTATGTGTTCATTATTTTGTGTGCCATACTTATATCAAAAGCAACAACCTTTTAAAGTAACTCTTTAATTTTTAAAAATCATTAAAACCATTTCATTTCCAAAATTTTTCAAATGTTTACGGTTTCAAATTTGCTATTTTATTTCAAAATGCCAGCTGATCAAGACTCCCTATTCTCATTAATCTAATTGTGACAACAGAGTTGTCAGGTAATTCCTAGCATTAGAGTCAACTAATTGAATTAAAATAGTATTAATATTGATTGGTAACTAATATATATTTGAAATATAAAAGGATAAATGAAAATCCACCATTATCATTATTGTCACTATGTGGTCTAAGCAGAAATCCCAGTTAAAAAAACCTAGACGCCTCAAGTGGTTTTGCCAACAATTGGCACCTAAGCCAGGGCATCTGGTAATTCTCAAAGCTAGTGTCAGGATCTGTGTGGTCAAACTTTATTTCCATATTAAAATTAGAGGGCGGGGACAAAAATCCCTAGAGTTAATAAAAATGGCTGAGAGCAGAAAGTTGGGAGACTTAAAATATAGATTTCACAGGAGTCCACTCAACAGGTCCCCAGGCCCGATTGCCCTGTCCTATACCACTAAGATGAATTAAGTCCAACTTTGGACTAATGCCAGTTGCCATCTCTCTCTCCAAGCGGGCGGGAAGTCTGAACAACGTGAAAATAAACCAATCATCATTTATAGAAAAGAGAATTATTGTCTTTATTCGTTTGATTTCACCATCGGCGTTGTTGTTGTTTCACCTGCATGCGTTTCAACTTCAGTGCATACGACTTACACCATGTGACGGGCGGGGTGCAGCAACTGCACAAGACGATCTAACGGCCAAAAGACGAAACTGCACAAAAGTGCAGAGAAAGGTGCAGAGCGGCGTCCCGTGCCTGTCACGATTTAATTCAACAATTTTTTATGTTTCGAAAAATCTTTGTCTTTGACGACGAACGAGTCCTGTTGTAAGATGAAATTCTAGCCAGTTCATGAGTGCTGAAAGTTTCTAACAGCAATCTAAAATTAGATCTTCGATTGTAGTTCCATAGAAATAAATATTTTGGGAGCATTTTGGAATTTTGAAGGTTAACGGATTATCAACTACCAGAGGGTGGGGGTGGCAAATCTTACGACCGCCTCGGGCGGCAAAAGCAGTCACTACGCCACTGCCCAAAGGATACAGTAAAGACAAGACGTTAAAATTTTTTTTTTTATGTGGGGATATATTGCGCAATTAATATGAACGCAACTCATTTATATTTTGGTGAATAGGTCTGTCTGATTACAAAACCTGAGTAGAACGCCAGTCGGGCAGGTGGATCAAGAACCCGGCACCCCGAAGCTACTACGTTATGGAAACCGCCTGTCTCATTCCTCTTTGAGCCAAGGTGTCGGTGGAAGCGATGTTGGCCAAGTGAGTGTGCATGGCCGTCGTGCAGCCACGACCACCCAAAAAACAACACCAACAGCGAATAGCACTCTATTGCCTTCCCCTATCCTCGAATAAACGATGTCGATACTCGGACACGATTGGGAGCCGCCATAGTAACACAGTCATGCACTACCACTGCACTGCACCAAACAAGCTGTATTTAAAATTTTGACACTGGACCATAAAGTTAAAAAATTGACTGTAAGATGTTATTATCCATTGAGGAATAAAACACTTATAAATTAGTTGTGCTTTTCGATATGACTGCATCTTTGTTGATCAACCTCCCAAGGTGTTCAGAGTTTTCTCAGAAAATCTTCTGTGATCACACAAAAAAAGAAACAAAATAGGAAAGTAATCGCAGAATTGGTGTTACTCTTTTGAAGCTATATAATATACATTCCGAACGTTTTCACAATTTTTAGCTACTTTTTTGGGTGTCCTAGCTATTTTTAGAGCCATTTCAGTGTGTTTCAGTTTTCAATCTTCTACAAGTTCTTTTAAAGGAATTTAAAAAATGATTTGAACCCAAATTTTTTAAAAAGTATTTTAGTAAAGTTTGATATAGTGTAAAAAATTAGGCTTCAGAAGTAAATAAAGATATTTTTGTCCTTATTGAGGGTAAACATGGAACTTACTTGCTGCCCCACCATTTCAGTATGAACCTGGGATAGTGGTTAGGCAGTCGAACTTGGGTTTTTTTTTAAATGAAAAAATTGTCAAATAAGGCCCTCGGGCGGGAGAAAAAATCAGTCTATGAATGATGATTGCTATTGTTGAGAATAAATACTGGAAATTAAATGGGAATTTTAGGGAAATGGGTCACAAGTTGTTTATTATATATATAAAAAAATAAATAAAAGAAGATATCCACCTTAAATGAGAGAATTACTTTAACGGACACAAGTGAGGCATGTCCTCGTCACACTAAATACTTTTATTTTTACTCTACCTACAATATGGTTTAAAGCAGGAGTTGGAAACCTATGAAACACGAGCCTCACTTGGCATGCCAAATATGACATGCTTGTCACACTTGGCAATCCAAGCAATTTCCAATGGCCCGCATGTGCTTAAAATTTCCTGTAAGAATTTTAATATGAATCAATTAGCGAGGTTTCAGGGGAACAGTCTGTTCAGAAACAAGCGTCACCCACGGAGAACAAGATTCTATTAGGCCAAATCGTGTGACGCATTTTAAAAATATATTATTGAATATCACTATATAGTAATATATGAAAATAAAATATATTGTATGATAAATACATTGACCTTCACTTGTATAAAAAATATACGTGTTGTTGGCAATCTGAATAATTTGAAACCTTAAGTTGGCATACAGTTCCCTCCAGTTAGAGGCTAAATAGTGTATAATGTGTTATTTAAAAAACTATGTGTGGAAAAAAAATGTTTACCAAAAATGATTGTTTTCAGCCTTAAATGACCTAAAAGGATGATATGCCATAAAAAACACAAACAAAGAAATGAACTAAGCATTGCTGTCAGAGATTTGTTTTTAGTGTTAAATGACCTGAAAATAGTTGATATGCTGTAAAACACAAACAAACAAACCAAACAAGTTTCATGCTTCTTTGACAATGGCATAAACGAAAATAGCATATTTACATCTAATCCAGTCAATGTTGTTGCGGTTGTTGTTATGTTAATTAAGCAAGGAAATCTATTGTTTTTTGTTTTTTTTGGGGGGGGATCTTTTTCTCTTTTCTTTTTTTTTGCATTTTCCCTTTTGTTAAGCTGAGGACTGCCTTGTCTTGGCTTCCAATCCCCAGAGATGATAGAAAGAGAGCACCAATTGACCGAAATAAATAATAATAAACTTTTTTATAAATGGAACTTTGTCTGTGTGTGTGTTTCAGACTCTGAAATGGCTGAACCAATTTTCTTGAAAATTTACACAGATGTACTTAATATGTCTGGGAGTGTTTTTAGCTAGATTTTTTTTCAGGATACAAGTCATAATTATTGAAAATAATCAACTTCTAGAAAGAATAGTGTGGCTACGAGTAAGAGTAAAACTGTAAACATTGCTATTATGAATGCATAACTGTGCTGTGGGCCAGTCGTTAGAGCATTTGTTTCACACTATGTAGTCTACAGGTTTTAATCCCTGATACTATCTTTAACCCAGAGGGTTAGTTAGATGAAACAGCAACTATAAGAGGACAACAGTCTTCAAAAATGGATATACAAATTATTTCCATTGAAGTCTAATTTCTTATTTTAATTTAATCGTTTGTTCTTTTTACAAAAATGAAACAATAATTGAATTATTATGGCTTAAAATAATCAATGCATTCCCAATATCAAAAACCTAGCATGAGTAAGGACCCCTAAAATAGGAATCTACCAAATCATTCTTAGAAATTGAGTGGTTTGGTCATACAATTTAACCGATATATACGGAAGAGTAATAATATATATTCATACTTTTCTCAAGGGAATTAATGACACAAAGATGTATATATCAGACCGACTTGATTTAAAATTAGGTTATCAAGATTTCAAGACCCAAATTCTTCCCCACTCCACCCCAATGATGTGCATTTATTTCTGTTCAAAAAATGAATAATGTACAACATAAGCATCAGACACACCTTAGCAATCAATAGGATTCAATTTCCTCGCTCTGATGAGTCAATGACAATTTTTTTAAGCCAAGGCAATGATGTGGAACAAAAAGGTTTTTTTAAGAAATCTTTTTTTTTGCTTTTGCATCTTTTGTTTTCTTTATTTTAACAACCAATTTTTGTTTTGATCTAATTTTTTTTCTAATTGTTAAATTTTTAAAAATTTATTTTCTAATTTAATATCTTAAATTTATTTTATAATTTTTTAAATCTATTTTCTAATTTAATTTTTTAAATTATTTTATTCAATTTTTAATTTTTTTTACAACCATTTCATAATTCAAAATTTTATTCTCATTTTGATTTTTAAAATTTTTTTAAATTTTATTCATTTTTTATTTAATTTTTTAATTTAATGTCTCAGTTTTTAAAATTCATTTTTTATTTCTTTTATTTTTTTTAGTTTTTACAATCATTTTTTAAAACTCTCTTTTTCTTTTTTAAATTTTATTCTTCAATTCTTTTATTTAATATTTTATTTTTACAATCATTCTGTTAAATTTTATTTTTTATTTTATTTCTAAAATTTTCAAATTGTTTATATTTATTTTTACAATCATTTTCGTAAATTTTATTTTTTATTTTAAATTTTTTATTTAATTTTTTACAATCATTTTTAAAATTTTATTTTTATTTATTTCTAAACTTAAAAAAATTTTTATTTAATTTTTTAAATTCATTTTTTTAATTTAAATTTTTTATTCCTTTATTCAATATTTTCTTTGTACAATTTTTAAAAAAATTATTTTTTTAACTTTTTTGTTTTAGTTTTTTAAATTTATTTTTTAATCTAATTTTTTAATACTAAATTTTTTTTTCTTTTTAAAATCATCTTTTTTATTTGAATTATTTTAATTCTTTATTTCCTTATCAACTAAACTCATTGAAAGTTTCAATCATTGTTACCTAAAGCCATCTTCAGATTGATAGTTATACTGGCCAAAAATCATCTAATTCTCCTTGACACACTGATAGTTACTTTGTTGATAGGTCCGTCAAATCCCTTGACACCTCAGAATGAAAATGAAATATTCAAACTGCAAAAAAAACAATTGTTTGAAGATTGTCTCCTTAGACTTGGTAAAAAAAAAATTCATATTCTTTCCTTTTCCTTATTTTACAATGCTGATAATATTATACAGGGTGGGCCAAAAATAGGTATACAGTTATGAAAAGTGAAAAAAAATTCCAAAAGTAGTTTTATTTTTAATTTTCAAGAATGCTACAATAATCTTAGACAGAGACTGCTTAACCCCTTAAATGCTCAAAATGCCCTCCTCTGCCAACATTGCAACATTCTTCACACCAGTTTAAAACACTCTGATCATACTTCCAATACTTCTTTAATATCCATTTTCTTTGCTCTTCATTTAAATTATTTAACATTACTAAATAAATTATTTGAATAAACTCAAAATTTAAAAACCGTGCTTATTTACAAGCAACTAGTAATACAAAAAACATTCATAAAGGATATAAAAAGGTTTATATAAAGAAGCAAATAAACAAGTTTAATAACAGTACTTACATTTGGCCCACCCTGTATATAAAACCAAAAATTGGCAAAATAGTTTGGTAAAATCTGTTCCTCAGAGAGACAGATAGATAGACAGACAAGGTAACTTTTATATATAAAATTGAGAAGTATGACTTCTTGAAAAGTCTATGAATTATATCTCTGTCTGTTGTTCAGCAATATTAAAATCTGATTTAATTGAACAAAATAATCAGTACTCTTATTCTGCTGGTCGCTCTATTAAACAAACTAAAATTTGACAGAGAAATAGTCAGTGAATATTATCTGTTGAGTATTTAAAGAAATATGGCTTGGCCACCTCTTGCCATTTCCTGTTTTCAAACACTGTTAAACCAAATGAGTATGAAAACAATAGGAGAATGGTTGTTCATTTCCTTCCTCAAATGGGCCAGCATGGCGGAAGAGCTTTATGATGGTTAGACAGGGCCCTTACAAGGAGAAAAGTACTGCCTCCCTCCTTTGAAGTCAAATATTGAAAGTATTATGTATGATCAGATGAATGGATGGACAAACTGAAATATAAAACTGTAGTTGCCCCCTCATGAAAGGCCAAAAAGAATCAGGCCAATTTCAATAGTACCCCAACACTACACAGTAACTTTGTCCCTTTTCTTCTCCTATTTACTTCCACATCAGTCAAGAACTACTATTCCAAAATCCGTCGTCTTTCTCTCTATCTTACTCACTCCTTCTCTATCTCTCTGACCAATCTCTACTAACCAGATGGAAGTCAGTTCCTCAAAAGATTCTACACCAGCCACATGTGCTGCTCTAGCGGACATTTTTAGTCAACACGAGGGACCTATTACGTAGATGAAGTTAAATGGATTTTCTTTTAAATTTGTTAATATTTGTACTTTTCATTTATTACCCAAAACACAATGACCTATTGTGCAAATATTACAATTGGTGCAATATTTTTGGTATAGTAGTATGGGTATGAGTGCAAAGATTGGAATGATCTATTAAATGTGCAGGGAGCTAGAACACTGACCAACTACAGGGTAGAAAGGACAAAATCTTTTTATTGAAACTCACTCAGAGCACTGACCAATTATTACTTGCTAAAACTCAGTGCTGAGAGGACCTAACTATTTACAACATACAATTAGATTATTATTATAACTGCTGCTTATATTGCTGTTGACACCATACAGTTGGATCTGTTACAGGTCTGGATTAAATTCTTTTTCATTTTTACTAGGGATCCATTTATGCCAAATGGCTCTTTGTTACAATACAGGGTCTTCTTAGACGGTGGAGTCTTCTTCAGTAGCTCTACAAAAGGTGAAAGTCTATAAATGAATAGTTTTTGGTTACTTTCAAACTTTCTCCGGTCTCAAGGTTCTCCTGATATTCAGGGGTGTCTCTGCTACCACTGGTGTTGTTTGGGAGAGTCCTCCAGCTTGAAATAGGCCTTACCTTGTCATCGTCAATTACACACTTGGTCCCTTCTGTTCTTCATATGTCGCCGATCCTTTTTCCATCTCTGCTTGATGTTCTGTTGAAGAAGCTGAAATTCAATTTCTCAACAATATAAGGGACGGAAATCTTGGTCAACCCAATCTTTATTATATATATTTTTAGAGATGAGGCATTATGATTTAGGAAATTCTTTATTTGCGGACTGTTGTCCTCATCTTGAATTAGGTGTTATTACACAACGTTTCGGCCAACT
>JAYKTE010181546.1:0-12641 GCA_036873565.1 Xipholeptos notoides | reverse complement strand
TCTCTCTCTCTATTTCTCTCTCTCTCTCTCTCTCTCTATCTATCTATCTATCTTTATCTCTCTCTCTATCTCTCTCTCTCACACACATTTAGGCAATCTCTATTTTCTCGACATTTTTCACTTTAGCTTTCTCCCTCCTTACTTTTTCACTTTTTCTCTCTACACTGCCCCCCCTCTCTTTCTCTCTCTTGGTCTTCCTTATATTTTTCTGCTTTCCCCTGTCTTACATTATCTTTCTCTGTATGTGCTTCTTTCGTCCGCTCACAGACGCACTCTCTATCTTCCTCGCTTTTTTCTCTCCCTTCCGCTTTCTATCTCTCTATCTTACTTTCCCTCCAGCTCTTTCTTACGCTGTATTTCCCTTTCTTTCCACACCCCAACCCCTCCTCTCTCTCCGTTTTTATTCCTTTTTTTTTATTTCTTAATTTCAATGCTTTTTACTTAAAACAATGACACGATTCACGCAATCAAATGCTGTAAATGATTTTGATTAAAACAATATATTTAAAAAGATTATTTTAACAAAAGCCAAAAAGAAAACAAAAAAAAATACAAAGTTCTACAAATGCAATTGGTTCAAAAGACATTGAAACTGTTCTAACGAATACAAAACCAGTGGGAGGCCATTAGTTGCTCCGCGAAGACTGTTAGCAGAAGGTATATCACGCTGTGCTAACAGAGGAACTACTAATAAAATTGAATCCATATTTGACATAAAAATTTAAAAAAATAAAAATTTGTCCATAATGATAACAATAAGAATCTATGCGAATTCAGAAAGTTTTTGACGTGTAGAGAATTAAGTTGTAACAAATTAATTCAGAAATTAAGCAAAAACACAAACAATATTTCTATCCACTTCATTCCCCAATTGTAGAAATATTTTTTTAAATACTAAATAGGAATAAAAAACAAAACATTAAAACAATTTGATAAAGTAACATTCACATGGATCATTCGTTTGTATAAATACAAAAACAATGACTTCATCATATATAGCTTAATGAATTTAAACAAAGGTACAATTTTAAACGTTCTGATTTACTAATCAAAAACAGAATATTAAAAAAAAACTAGTTAAGAGACATCTGTCTGGATTATTTGTTTGTGTAAATACAAAAAATGAAAATTGACTACTAAACACATAGCCCCTTGGATATAAACAAAGATACATTTTAAATGCTCTCATTTCCTAATCAAAAGCAGAATATTACAACAATTGAATTTACAAACACCCATCTGGATCATTGCTTTATATAAATACAATATATTAAAAAATGAGTACTAGACTCATAGCTTTATTGATATAATCAAATATACACTTTAACTACTCTCACTTATAAAAAAAAATCAAAACAACTGAGTTAAAAGACATCTGTGTGTATCATTCATTCATACAAAACAAGGGAAATGACTACGAGACATATAGCTCAATAGATATTAGCAAAAATCGTACCTTTTAAATATTCTCATATACTAATCAAAAATAAAATATTACAAAGATTAAATTAAGATACATTTTTATTTGTTCTTCACTTTTATGCCAACAAATAATGGCCTGGCAGAGTAACTGGTATTCCCATTTTAGTTCTGAACGGGCTCTACGTTGCTTGACTTCATTGATCTGACGGGAACCAGTGTTTTCAAGGTGATTTCATCATTGAATGATGTGTATTCGATTGTGGCCGTGGTTCTCAACCTTTTTTTACCCATGCACCCCTTTTCTCTTCTTTTTTTCTAGGTGGACGCCCCTCATAACTATTGGTCATAACAGTATTCTTTTTTTCACTTATATGAATTTTGAGATTTTAATAAACAAGAAATAGTATATAAGTAAGCTTTATTTTTGTATAAAAACTGATTTAATGCAAATAAAGTATTCTACAACAATTATTAAAAAAAAACAAAATTACTGTAGAAATTATTTTTTAATAATAAAAAGCATTGAATCGGGGTTTTTTTCATGGACCACCAAAATATCATTGTGGACTCCCAATTTATTATATTTTTCCTATGCACCTTCAGAAATATTGCTTGGACCCCTAGTGTCCATATGGATCCGGTTAAGAAACACTGGTTTAAGGTATAGATTATACACATGGTATAGAGTTACATCATTTTTAGTAATGTTGATTCTAAATACATGTCTATAGAAATAATAATAAACTTATATTTTATTAAACAATACTGAAACATTATTCAGTAAAAACATGATATATTTTGAAGTTTTATGTTTGGTATTATTACAGGCTGATTCTCTATGGATTCATGGTTACGGTCGTTTACACGCAGCACATGTCAACCTCAATATCCAAAATTTAACGGTCGATGAGTTAGGTTCAATAACAAGTGATAACTACGACACTAAATGCACAAAAGGTCAAGGGTTTTCAAATAAGATTGGTTCAGGTAAGAAATAATTCTTTTTTCTGGTCTTTTCTGAGTATGGAGAGCAGCGTTAAAAGATGTGGCTAGAGTATCTTTTAAATTAAATTTCAGTTCCTGTCCATCTGTCTGTGTGTTTGTTTGTCTGGGGAACAGGTGTTACTTGTAACGTGATCAGGAATCGAACGGCTGTCGAGGAAATTACAAGCGACGGAAAAACAATGATTTTCTAGTAAAAGTCAAAGTTTGTAAAATCGACAATGGACTGGATGCGCTAGTAACAGTACAAAGTAGAGAAGTCCTATTGTGTAAATTTTGTCGAGACTGGAGTGAAGCACACTGCCAAAAGGTCACTACGCCAAAGGAAGTATTACGCCATCTATTGTCCGAAAAGTTTGGACAAACACGTGATTAGAAAGATATATACGGACGTAGGGAAGTCCACAAAGAGAGAAGATGACAGAGGACTAGAACGAAGAGACACAGAAACGAATTAGTTCCGAAAACCACGGAACTCGTTAACATAATAGCATCACCTTACTACTTTGATCAAACAACGAAACAGTAGTGAACGAATGTCGCGTCCAGCCCGTTTTATAACATACATGATTTGTGAAGCATAAGTAATGTTGACGGTGCTTGTGCTGATACCGTAGAACAGAAAAACAAACACAACGGACGGTACTACTACTCGCGACTTCAGCGTATAATAAATACGGAAAAAATATTTCTTAAAATTTAAAGTGTTTGTTGTTTTTTCTTTCAAGCTCCCACTATCCGATCTCACACAACATTAGGGATTAGCAAAAAAAACTATTTTTATTACATATTAAAACTGCCAATTTTCGGTCTACGGATATGAAATTCAATATATGGGGTATTCAAAACTATGAACAAATTCAAATTTATTTTGAGACGGGAAAATTGATGCTAAGCGAACAAACTTTATGAATTGGATCGCTGTGGGCCCGTATTTAAGGACTACATTGGTCAGTGGGGTGTCAATATTACCGCAGTTTATTAAAATAATGTTCGGTCTTCAAAAAAATTATTAGTTTTCATAGAAATAAAAAAATACTCGAATTCCAAAAAACACAAAAAACTGAGTACTAAAGGACCATCAAAGCAATTTCTATATTCCTAGAATATATATAGATAAAGTAAAATGGAATATAAATTTCAACATTGTGTAATTAAAACTAAATTGTGATAGCATCTACTGGATGCTGTTACATTTTTCAAATTTATTTAGACTTTGAAAAATTGGGTAAGTCTGCTTAGGACAGTGAATTGCCACTCGGACTATACATAGAATCTTAAAAAGCTAGTTCGAGCTCTAGTTGTTCTAGTACGTTACATTGGAATGATATCCTTGGGAAAGGTATTAAACCCCATATTCCTTCAATCTATGGATTAAATAGTAAAACTTGTATAATTCAAAACATGGTAATGACCAAAAAAGAGGTTTAAAAAAAATGATCCTTCCTGGCATTAAATGATCGAAAAAGTTGATATGACGTAAAACATATCAAATAACAAATCCTTCAAAATAATTCAGATTCATCTTGTAAATTCATGAATAATAATATATCATAACCAACTCCAATATTAGAAGATGGCCTTGTAACAATTTTTGGTTTGTTTTGTTTTAAGGCATAGCAAACTTTTTAGGTCATTTAATGCCAAGAACAACAATTTTTTGATAAACTTTTTTGTCCACACGTAGATGCTTTTATTAACACAATATACACTACTTAATCCATAGTTGGAGGGTATGTGGGTGTTGATACTTTTCCCAAGAGCATTATTCCAATTATGAACACAAATAGAATTCGGAAAATTGCTTCTTCAGCAATTAGAATATTCCATTTTATTCGTAGAGGCCAAATTTTGATAACGGTTATTTAGATCAAGTGTATATATCAATATACACACTTCGTACAAAACGAGGGTTTAGATGCCAGTAAGCCTATGAAACCAAATCAATCACGCTAATAAACTCGAAGTTTTTGATCCCAACTACATCTTCTTCAAACAGGTGCTGGTCATGGTGGTCGTGGTGGACGGGGAACGAATGTTGCTAGGACCGGCGATGCCTTTGGGAGTCTTTTTGAACCTGTGGAAAGTGGATGTGCTGGAGGCGATGGAAATTTGATCGCGACAGGTGGACAGGGAGCAGGTAGTGTTTACTTGAAAGTGACCTCAACACTGCGAAATGATGGTTTAATCAAGGCGAATGGGGGAGCAGGAAGATCTCAAGGAGCCGGTGGTGGAAGTGGTGGATCTATCTGGGTTGATTCATTCCTTATACGGGTAAGTATGTTGGTTTTAAAACTTTCAAGCCTGATGTTTAGATTCTTATCAGAAATTTAGAAATAGAAAAAAAAAGAATTAGATAGAAATGTCGGTATTTTTCGGAAATATTGATATGAGACTTTTTAAGTTGTACATCACTTTTTTGGATTGTTGTCCCCATCCTTATCATTGTTACCTGTAGCTGTAGATTGTTTGTTGTTGTGTGATCATGGCTGTGATGATATCGTTTACATGAGTGACTTGTGAAGTCTATCTATTTTATTAAATGTGTTTACAAATAAAGACTGAAACAAGATGAAACAGAAAAAAACTCAAACGAGGAAAGTTTTCCCCTTAGAAAAAAGGAATGCTTTAAACATTAAGTTTGATAATATAAACCATATTAACAGCAGAAACAAATACCAATTCATTGCATGTAAAAGCAGTGGGTGTACTTTTCAAATTGGGTATAAAAACTTTGAAAATAAATTTAAAATGATAAGGAATTTCCATAAATTTTACGAAGTAAAATTTGGTTGCATTAATTAATTCCTTATTTAAACCCTAATAAAAAAAAGGTGCTGAATTGTTTTCTAATATTGTCGAAAAATCTGGCCAAATAAAATGTGCCTTTTTATTTACGGTGACAATATTCACTTCTATTAATTATTGTTTTATTAAGGATTTTGTTGCCAGTTTTTTCAATTCTCACAAATGTGCTGAGTAGTTAGACGTTCATGTGAGTATTGGCATTAGTTTACCTATTTTTTCTTACATCATATATATAGATCACAGAATGAAAAAGATTATAGGACATACATGTCTTATTTCTGTTTATACTAGAAGTATTTCCGGGTTTTGCCAGGACTATGGGGACTTGCTACTTACATAGTTTAGGACACATTATATAGGACAACAGTATTGTACATTATGTTTGTAAAGCGGTAAACGCTCTTCCAGATGTCACTTCAAATTGTAGTTTATGAAATGAAGCTTTCTATTGTCTTATGCAAATTTCGGTGATGGCCAGGTATCAAATTTCAAGTCTTTAGACACAGAATTGGCAGAGTAGTTTGGTAGACACCCAGGTCTAATATTTCAACTTTGACCCTTTAGCATCTACATTTCTGTTTGAAACCCGATTAAAAATATACCCCAGGTTTGAATACCCGTATATGAAATTTTAATCCCGAAAATGAGTAGAGTTGTTTGGTTGAGAATGTTACACACACACACATTTTTACTTTTATGGATATACAGATGTTCATAATCTTTTTTTTTTTTTTTCTTTTAGGGATATGGTAGATTCCAAGTTTTGGGTGGAGATGGATCGGTTCTCTCTCCACAAAAAAATACAGGAGGAGGAGGTGGTGCAGCCGGGCGTATTGCTGTATATTTCATGCAAAATAAAACTTTCTCTGGGCATTTTGATGCCTATGGAGGCAAGGGGTCTGACAATCATAATGGAGGACCAGGAACGATCTTCTTGTACCATAAAGGTAAGGAGAAAAAATCCGTGTATTTTAAAATAATAGTTTGACATAATATATAAGGGTGAAAAAAAATATTCCCTTTCAATACCCTTACTTTAGAGAAGGGATATATTTATTTTCAATGAAAAGTAATTTTTATGAAAACACATCTCCGTTCGCCGGGAAAGGTGAAGCTTTTTGCTTTTATAGAAATCAATCTTCTATACAAGCAGTTGGCAATCCGTGTTCCACGGGCCACACCCGACCCGTGCGTGAATTCATGTCTATCCCGCATCTTACCCTAAATACAATCCAAATACAGCTAAACTAAGCTAAAGTTACAGTTGAGACATGGAATATATCAAGTCTAAATTTTAAACTATTTCTTTCTTTTTACCTGGAGATTGCAAATTAGAGAACTCAAAGATGGGGTAAGGTTCTTTCTTTATCATTTGAATAAAAGAATATTGTTTGAATCCTTGCTTTTATGGAACACACATAAAGTTTATTTACATAATTGATAACATGGTTCCCCTAGATGACACTGCTGCCATAGCTGTTTTGCCCCTTTTCATAATTCTACGTAGCTTACACTATTTAAAAGGTTGCCGACCCCTATTTTATACTTTGCATTTATTTAGTAATGGACTCGGTGTCGAAACAGCGGTAACTAATACCAAGTTCTATTTTGTCTTTCACAACTGCTAATAATATTGCGATGAATGAATGTTGGTTTTAACAATATTATTATTATTATTATTATTATTATTATTATTATAGGCTATAACCATTCAACTCTTATGTTAAATAATAACCATCGAGGACCACCTGAAAGTGTTCCTGTCGATTTTAGTAATACTCATGAAGACGAAGGTAGAGCCTGGTTCCTGCCCATACATGGAATGCATCATTTTTCACGTAAGTAAAAAGAAAAGTAAAAATGCATCATTATGTGATAATCTAAAAGAAGCCATTTGTAATATTGATAATTAACTGGACCCGAGAAATGTGGTTGTTTTTCGGAATCCTGAAGTTGACGCTTGATAATTTGTATATTTACAATGAAAACTATAGTTCTTACCTTTATATTTGTTAAATTCACTTCGAAATTGTTTCGCAGAAACCTTGAGATTGGTCAGAATAATTCGTGTATTTATTATCCGGATTATAGTACATATCTTTAAATTTGTTAAATTCAGCCAGAAATTGTTTTTCGGAATCCTTGGAATCAGGTGTGGTAATTTGTATATTTATTATTCAGACTATGTTCTTCAGCTTCGTATTCGTTAAATTCACCTGGAAATTGTTTCTTTAAACGCTAGAGATTAGAATTGATAATTTGTAATTGTATAATGCAGTCTATGGTCCTTTTCTTTGTATGTTTTTATATTCACTACTTTTCAGCCAATCTATCCTTATAGCCATCCTCATATATTCTGTTCGAGGTCCAAAATAACGCAGTACGCTGATGCTTTTTGACATCGTTTTTATTTATTTTTATTTTAACAGCATAAAAAACATCTAGTTTTTATTCTGACAATGAACAGAAAAGCTGAAGGCCTAACCTGGCCAAAACGTAGTGATTTTAAAAAGTACAAAGATGAGGTACAATTTAAACCCTTACAGGCTATTAATGACAGAATTGTTCAAAAGTCTTAATTACTAAAGACTCCTAAATAACTTTACTATTTTTTCGCCAGGAGACTTAAAATTTAATAAATTGAGTATTTGCAGCTTAGGAACAAATTTAATTTTGTTTTCTGATGGGAAATATCTGTTAAGGGGTCAACGGCAACACCGAACAAGGCCAAGCGATATTGCTAGTATATATATGTGCGTGTGTGTCTGTAATATAATGAAAAAGATGTGATGTATATCTTAAGAAAATTCCGCATTCACCTGTTAATCATGTTTAAGAAATTGTGTTCAAGAAACTTCTAACCACATGACATAACAGAGGTTTAGGAGTATCGAGCATGTGAATTATTCTTAAAGACACTTGATAGTCTTTTCAAAAAGCACGAGATTAAAATAAACCCTCATGCTCATGGAACATTAAGAAATTTTTTATTATCCTATACCTTCGATCATATTCTAAAGACTTTCTTATAATTGACGTTCACGACAAAGTTATCACCAGCAGTTAAGACAGAACCGCAAGTTAGCAAAGTGAAAGTGCGTCTGAACCCTACTCAACAACGAGGAAAGGGAAAGAAAGAAACGAATAAAGCTTTATTACGATTCAAAATCAACAGTTGGTCGTCAGTAAATAAAAGTTATCAATTTATTTCTAATAAAACTGTCTCAAAGTTTCATATTTTCTTTTTGCGAATCAATCAACGTAATTAAATTTCGATCCTATATGTTACATTTGTCGATTAGATGAAAATGTTAGAAATTTAGATATAGTGTAAAAGCGTATATTTTCACATAATTTGCTAATTTGTTTCCTAAATCTAAATTGACATTAAACAGTTAATGAATTTTATTTTCGTACAAGGTTATATTTGGATTAAATATTTGCCTGTTCATTATTTTTCTAAGTGGTTCTTAGATGCATTTCCTTTTTTAATTATCTGCTGTCAGTCAATTAAATGCAGCTGTAAATTCCAAATAATAATAAATATCTAAATGAATAAAAAAAAAACTTAATAGAAATCTAAAAATATTTCATATCTCTGCCTTATACATATATAGACGTGACGTTGTGTGTCTGTCGGGAGAATGGTCTCTAACAAACTACTTTGCCAATTTCCGTATAGTGACTTGAAATTTGATATATGCGAGATTCGGTCGTGTAAAACAAATCAACAGACTTGATTTGATATATGGTGTATTCAGACTTAAGGAAAAATTTCAATTTGGGTTTAAGTCGGAAAAATAGCTCGTGAGTAAAAATTCTCTGTTTATCGTAGGAGCAGTCTCTGCTGAACTACTCGGCTAATTTTGGATCAAGAGACTTGAATTTTGATATAAAGAGTATTCAGACCAGTGGGACAAATTCAATTTGTTTTTCAGGTCTCATAGCTATTGAGGGGTCAAACTTGGAAAATTAGATCATTGCAGACTCTTAGGGTCCTTTGTGTAGGGAGTATGCTGGTCATTTGCGTGTCAGTATCCTCGCAGTTTACTAAAATAATTTTTGGCTGTCAAAACATTACAGCAGTTTCCTTAGAAAAAATATTCGAATTAAAAAAAAAAATAACAAAAAAACAGAACAAAATGAGCACAGAAGGAGTATAAACGTCGCTGGGCAAGACTTCTAGTTTGAATATAAATTCAACTTAAAAAATTGACATTTTAACATTAAAACTTTTTATTAATCATTATTGATAACTTTTAATATTTGATTTAACATGGAATCATCAAATTAACGAAGAAATAATTGTTCCTTGATCATCTCTTTGGGTTTGGTGTGTGTGTGTGTGTGTGTATGTGTATATGTGTGTGTGTGTGTGTGTGCGCACGTGTGTGCGTGTGCGCGCACTTGACTTTCTCAACTTAGCAGGTTGAGCCGGCTCAACCACCGAACACACACTATTCAATGGCGAGTTGCATATGAATTTGGATTTCACCAGAGGGCCCCAGCTGCATGTATATCACAATAAAGGTAGATTAACTGAATACTTGATTACTAGATATGTCAAGGATCTTTTTATCGTGACACCATAACTAGATGGGTTGCTTACTACAGATTACAGAAACCCATAAACCATCACTATCTAATCAATAGCTGAAGGGAAATGGAGATTCATACCTTTCCCAAGAGAGTTAGTCCACAGGTCAACAAGACATACCGACCAAGATTCAAACACGCGTATGGCGAATCCAGGGTCTAATTGCTTAACCACTGTCCCATGTGTCTACCCCAGGTGGTGTTGCTTATAATGGAATAAATGTTTATTTTTGTATAATTTTTAATGCATATTCAATTTTAAGATATTAATGGACTGAATCGAGTCGAACACGTTAAAAAGAATACTTCCTGCTCAACAAACAGCCAGTCAGCACCAAAAACGGCCTCGAGAAAATTCTCTAAGATTGCGAAGAACTCTAGCAACTACACAGGGACTGAATCAAGCCTAAAAAGTGAAAAGAAAACTTCCTGCTCAACAGACGTACTGTAACATGATAATGGAAAAATGGTTTTGGAGGACTGATTTGGGTCGAAAAGGGGGAAGCGAAAACTTCATGATCAACAAACAGACAGTCAACAGCATTGAATAAAATCATTGTCAAAAAGCTGAAGATCATTTTCTATTCACTGATCAGACATTCGATATTTATCTCTAAATCAAATATTTCATAACTGACTGATCATTTCTGAGCCAGACTAAATGGATTAGTAGATTTCTTCCGAAGATTAATTTAGCTCATTATAAGGAATAATTATTTATCTGGTTAATTCCCTTGGTTTCATTATTGGATTATAATAATGCTTTGCTGATACCTCTCCCTAAATTTAGGTTATATCTGGGTGATGCAGAAGTTTTACGCTTCTAGCCAACCTTTCATCTCAATGTAATGTGTTGGGTCATAAAAATTGGTGCATAATATTAGCGCACATAATGTTGGGTCAAACGGACTTTTTGCATACAGAGATAAAAGGACTGAGATTATAAGTTTCGAAAGATCTTTTACATAATAATATTAGCTGTACAAAACGCTGTGGTCAAAGGGACTCTTTATATATGGAGAGAATGGGACTGAGAGTGTAAAAATGAGAAAGTTATTGAGGCCGACCACTAAGTCATTATATGGTTGATTACTGATGTGGATCAAGGTTTGGAACCACAGAAGGAAATCAGGGAACATGGGTTAGAGGTATGAAAGATATATTAACAATAGTTATAAGGGATAGTGTAGGGTAAGCAGAGCTTACTCTGGTGATGTCTCATATTGGTAGTCGTAATCCGGCTGATACTACGGTATAAAGATACTGTCTTCTTCTGTCTTCCCAGGAGAGTGTTATTTCACGTAATAATATAGTACTTGGAAAAGTCCATTATGCAGGTAAGTAACAGTCTCACAGCAATTACCTAAGTTCTACCTTGTGAGGTGCAGTTTTTGTCCCTGTCTTAGAAATGAAAAACTTCTTACCTGACGGGATCTTTTTTTACACTATGACATCTCTTTCAGTAAAGAGTCGTTCCATTTAATTTATTCTCTGCATCTTCTCTGGCGGTTGATATTTGCCTTGAAATGAAAGTTCAACAGAAAATACACAGAAATATGTTTTTTAATGTTACATCGTTTATTTTCTTGACTCCGCTCCCTGCGTTCTAATCTCTCTAAAATCTGCTGACGACTATGTTACATTTTTTATAAAATCTTAATTGTCAATGATATTCCCAACCAGGGGTCTGGGACCTCTGCAATGTGCAACATTAGATACCTTCTATGACTTGGATTTTAGAACAAGACTTATAAGAATGTCACAATGTCTTGTACCTTTTTCTGTTCGGCAGTGGTATTCCCTACCAGGGACCTGGGGAGTTCTGCAATATACAACTTCTAAATTTACAAATCTTTTGTATTTTCCACAGATGGCAACCAAAGTTACTACTTTGATGAGCTTCAAATCTATGGCCAAGCGCACTTAGCCATTCAAACAGCTGCTTCTATGCCGAGATCAAGTCTGTATTTTCGTCATATGATTGGTGACAGAACAGGCGCCATTCATATTGGCAATAACCAAAGCATGAATTTAGAAAGGGACACCATAGATCTTCCGTTTTCAGTCCATGTCTATGAACATGGAGTTATGGGTCTTGCTACTAATACAACAATGGACAGAGTGAATATCTATTTGAATGGAACTTTGACAAATGTTAGGAATCTTACAATTGACTATGACGCAAACTTATGGTTATACAGGTAGGTTTTCTCTTTTTAAATATTGGTTTGAGGAATAAGCTCGTAGCGTTTTCATCCCAATTTTTCGGTAAATACCATTGAATGAAGATGACTGAAAAATCCTTATGGGATCGCAGTTCATTTCTAACCAATTCTCGACTTTTTTGGTGGCAGTCCTTCAAAAGTGCTTGCTACGCCCTTCGTCGAGTTTAAAAGGTCTTCCACTGCAAGCTCAAAATCGCTATTGTTTAATTTTCAAACCATTTCCATGCCGTAGACTCGCCTATGACACGTTCTCCGTACATCTTCCAAATGTTGCGGGACTCTTTAGCTTCTTTTTGGTTTTGATAAAAAGCGAAGAGTAAGTGTTGCTTTTTCTACCTCCTAGATATTCCCTTTCTAAGTAATAAAAAAGTTATAAAAATGAAATTACCCAAAAAGACGATTAACACATTTTCATACGGCAAGAAAAGCTCTATTGAATGAATATTATATTATATGGAAAAATGCGCGCATGAAAAGTAATATTCTTAAGATTTTATTAAACCTGGAAAACTAAAGGACAAGAAATTCAACCTGGAAAATTAAAGGACAAGATAATCTAGTAAAGTAAAAAATAATAATTTTTTAGAC
>JAYKTE010181435.1:0-12642 GCA_036873565.1 Xipholeptos notoides | reverse complement strand
GTATTGAGCACTTTTTTATTCATTATAACCATACACAACCAATGAAAGTCTCTCTCTCTATATATATATATATATATATATATATATATGCTTGCAAGTGCGTGCGTGCGTGCATGTTCCTGTGTTTTTGTATGTGCAAACACGCATACATATACACGAAGGAAGGTTTCATGGGCGAAATATATTTCAGAATATTACAAGTTTGTATTAGATTTTGACGCCGTTCATGTTTCATTAGAAAATATTGCTTGTAAAATTAGCTTTGGCCTAGAGCCAAAAGCTGTATATCAATAAAGATCATTTTTTAAAACACCTATCCAACCAAATATGAACCAAGACGCCTGAATCATTTTATGCTTTATTGCCCATAGGATTAGGTCTTAATATTTCCAAACACATTTAAACTTTTCGTTGTGTAGGTTGTTATAGACACGAATCCAATATAAAGAATATTAAAGTTTGTCTAATCATCCAAAGTGCTTAGTTATTATAAATCTTGGCAAAATCATAAGATGTAGAGCCATATTAGCAAGAGAATAAATATTATAAGACGGGGTATGAATATACAATTATGATGGAGATATGGTGTTTGTCTGTATCTAAAACTACATCAGAGCTTTTATCGCAATACTCAGGACTAGCAGAACCTGTGGAAATTCCACAATAGTGGAAATATCAAAAAGTAAATTTAAGATTCTTAAATTCAAACTAATCCCGAGAAATAGTTCAAAACTGCAAATTAATTGAATACTGATAGAACATGTGGAAATTTTGATTAAAAAAACATTCTTATCTAAAATATTATAAAATACTTTCAATGGTTTTTAAAATATAAAGAGTGACGTGTTGCTTTTGATGTAAGAGTGACACAAAATTAAACACGCTATCGTATTAATATATAAATAGTTAACCTGCGTTTGACTCTTTAGCAGCTATTTTTTCTGATTTGAAACCAAATCAAATTTCTTTCACAAGTTCAAATACGTCCATTATCAAACTTCTAAAGCAAAAATTAGCAAAGTAGTTGGAACTCTGTAGATATAAATCTTTTGAACAATTCTTTCAATGGTAGACTGTAAAAGAGTAACATTTGGTTTAAATTAGACCATTCCTTCTAGAAGCTGATATTGTTTATTATCGATTTCGGATAATTATGGGGGAAATTCCGAAACCAGAGCTATCTGATATTTTATGAATTCACGACCTGAAATGTTCGTAACTGTTGTATATATTGAAGCAGCAACATTGTAAAAAACAAATCTTCGTGCACCAAAAGCAGAGATATCCCAGTACTGTGAATTGTGGTGAATATGTGGTAAAATAAGTTCTCAAGCACAAAGGTTCACTAGGTTTATTGGTACCACTCCTGTCTTTGTATCTCTTTTACTTTTAAACCATTACTTTAAAGAGTAAGTGGCATTACTTTTGGAACGAACCTCGTATAATCCAAGAAAGCAAATAATTAAAAGAAAATAGTTTATTTTGGATACAAATGTAAACTAAGAAAAAATTGAAACATGTCTGATATGCCTTCAAACTAAGAAGGTCAAATTAAAAATCTCTGTTATCACTAATCTAATGGATAATTATCATTAGCAGTAATATCCTAATTAAATGGGCAGAGAGGTTGGAGCAGTGGGAAAAGCTGGGTCTTTGGATACGCATTACAAGAGTTCAAATCCCAGTGAAAACCAGTGCATTCACTTTCAGCTGTCTCGGGCAGATGAGGCTCTTTAACTCGGGAGAGTAATTCATCTAGGTGAAGGGTAACACTGATTACAAAAGCCCAGGGATGAGGACATAAAAATGGCCTTGTGCCGAACTTGGGTTGGTGCTCGACCAAGTAAATATCATATATATATATATATATATAATCACAGAAAATGTTCTAGACGATGTTGAATAGATAATGTGTAAAATGAAATAAATCGAACCTATTGATCTGGACTTTTTATATTACGTTTATCAATTATTCAAATATTATGAAGAAGAAACTTAATTTGCTTTTCTTATCTCTTCATTATGAAAGAAAATAAGGGGAAACAGTTCAAAACGTTGCATAGAATTTCTTGAGATGCTTCCATAAATTAATGATTGGCTGTTTGTATCATGTCTAATAATGGAATAAAAGTAATTTTCCTCTTTATTCATTTTTTTTCATTTTAATTTAAAATTTTCATTTTAAAAGAACCAATGATATATTGTTGGATCTCCGTATGATTTTTAAATTGCGGATTGTTTTTGTGAAACCTCGTTTTAGAACTCTCTCTTACTCTCATCCAGTCGAGCACGGGCATACAAACGCACACATACATCATTTCTCTCTCCTTTTCTCTCCACGTCTATCTATTTCTATCTCATTCTCCTTTTTACTCCTTTTGTAATTTCTACCAATCCTATTCAATCATATCACATTTTCTTTCTCAGAATCAAATTTCAATTCCCTAGACCAAAAATTGGCGAATTAGTTTGGATCGTTCCTAAGACAGAAAAATATACTCACAAGGTCAATTTTATATATATAGTAGAAGCTTGGCCGCTCTTGAACGGGTGTCATGGGGTTCTATGATGCAACTTTCGACCTCATTTTTATTTGTGCTTTTTAAATTCTTAGATATTTTTCTTTCTAAGAAAACGACCGTAATTTTTTGAAAACCAAAAATTGACATTCCAATAATCCGTGTAGCCAAACACCACAGCTGATGCCCGCAACAATTCAGTTTTTCAAGTTTGACTCCTTAGTAGCAATTTTTCCGGCTCAAAACAAAATCAAATTTGTTCAACAGGTCCGAATAGCCGATCTAATAAATTTCAAGTCTTAAGCCCCAAAATTGACAGAGTAGTTTGATAGAGATTATTTCTTAGATATACATACAATGTCACTTTTATTGATATCTAGATTGATTTTCACTGTTAAATACAATCATAGACGTCATTTGAAACTTGTAAAACCCGATAGCATACACAGTCTTATTATGCATGACATTCGAAGACAAGACAATTATAAAGCTCATTTTATGCCCCGGTATATCATACGAAAAAGGGCAGCGAGGTTGGAGCAGTGGGAAAAGCTTGGTCTTTGGATACGTAGTACACGAGTTCAAATCTCAGCGAAAACCATTGCATTCACTTTCAGCTGTCCCGGGCAGATGAGGCTCGTTAACTTTGGAGAGTGACTCATCTAGGTGAAGGGTAACACTGATTACAAAAGCCCAGGGGTGAGCAAATAAAAATGGCCTTGTGCCGAACTTGGGTTGGTGCTAGACCAAGTAAATATCATATAAAGTAACAGATAATATTTTACTTGGTCGTGCTCGAGCACCAACCCAAGTTAGGCACAAGGCCATTTTTATGTGCTCATTATATCCCTGGGCTTTTGTTATCAGTGTTGACCTTCACCTAGAGGAGTTACACTGCCGAATTAGCGAGCCTCATCTGCCCGAGATAGCTGAAAGTGAATGTAGTGGTTTTGACTGGGATTTGAATTAGTCCAATAACGTCAGTCTGAGGAAGGCCTATATGTGGGTTGAAACTTTAAGATGCCTCTTGCTTCTTGCATTGAGACATTCCCTTCACCTAGAGGAGTTACACTGCCGAATTAGCGAGCCTCATCTACCCGAGACAGCTGAAAGTGAATGTAGTGGTTTTAACTGGGATTTGAATTAGTCCAATAACGTCAGTCTGAGGAAGGCCTATATTTGGGTTGAAACTTCAAGATGCCTCTTGCTTCTTGCATTCAGACATTTTCTTCTTAAATCATTTTTTAAAAACATTTTCGCCGCAAAGAAAAAGGGAAAAAGCAAAAACAAAAACTTGAAAATACTTTTGCAAATATTTTATTTAGCCATCAATTGGGATTGAGAGAGAAAATTTAAGAGAGAAATTGTGAAGAAATAAGAATAGAGTGATAGACAAAGACAGAGAGGAAGAGAGAGAGAGAGAGAGAGAGAGTGACAAAGAGAGAGAGAGTGAGAGAGAGAGAGAGAAAGACAGAGAGAGAGTGAGAGAGAGAGAGAGAGAGAAAGAAAGAGAGAGAGAGTGAGAGAGAAAATTTAAGAGAGAAATTGTGAAGAAATAAGAATAGAGTGATAGACAAAGACAGAGAGGCAGAGAGAGAGAGAGAGAGAGAGAGAGTGAGAAAGAGAGAGAGAGAAAGACAGAGACAGAGAGAGAGAGAGAGAGAGAGAGAGAGAGTGAGAAAGAGAGAGAGAGAGAAAGACAGAGAGAGAGAAAAGAGAGAGACAAAAGAGAGAGAAAGAGAGAAAGACAGAGAGAGAGAAAGAGAGAGAGAGAAAGACAGAGACAGAGAGAGAGAGAGAGAGAGAGTTAGAGACTGGGAGGGAAAGACAATTTGATAGATATTCATTTCAACATACAAATATGATAATACTTTTCCAGTTAATCCTCGTTAATTTTTTTCATTACAATAGATCTGCAAAGCCAAGCAGCCTTGCGGGCCCTGGGGAACTTGCGGCCCCCACGCAATTGTGAGGTCTGCGGGGGTCCTAAGCACGGCCCTGTTAGTTTGTTAGCATTTTTACGGCATATCAACCCGTTTCTGTTATTTAATGCCGAGAATAATCATTTTTTATAAACTTATTGTAGCAACAGATATTTTTTAAAAGCACTATATGCACTATTTAATCCATAGCTTGAAGGAATTTGGGGATTAGTATCTTTCCTGGAGATATTGATTCAAATGTCAACGTAACCGGGATAACTGGGATTTGAACTCACGTATTACGACTCCAAAGTCCGGTGGACGCCTCCCTCCTGTCACCAGGAAAAATATTTCAGTTATTAATGTAGAAAATGACTAACGACTATCAGCGAAATAAGACGAAAGCCCAATAATACGCAAATCACATTCTATGCAGATCAGGTTTCCAGACAGTCAGCACTAGATTACGAAACTGGTTATTATTTCACTGGTGACATCTTCATTAAAGTATAAAAAATATTGAAATTCAATCGAGGAAAAATGTGCTCGGAAAATTAACATCCCTTGACAAATGAACGCTAAAAACTATGTCGACTCTGGTAGCAGTAGTCCTACAACATTTTTATGCTTTTTGGGGTGATTTAATAAGGAAGTTCCCAAGGGACATTTTCTCAGAGCTTAAACTTTGGAACCGTGAAATGTGGTTTCTAATCTTAGTCTATCCACTAGATTAACTTTTCGACATAATACTTATGAAAAATAGACCGATTTCTTATTTCCTTCAGCAAGAGGTTGAATAGTGTTACTTGTATTTTTCAAACGTTTTTATTCTACCCTTCCTTCCTAAACAGGTTCTATTTTGACGCTAAAGAATAACTATTAGAATAAATATGGAGTTCTATTCTATTGGGTTTCCCCGTGTGAGTTCGGATCTCCATTGCCACGTTTACTGTTCCTTCCTACTAACAACTGGAGATATATACACATGACTGGGTAGGTTCTTTTTATACACTAGCAAGCGTCAAATTTACCAAAGAACGAATTTTATATCAAATGATTACACTCAGCATGAAAATTGATATGCCGTAAAAAACAACTAACCAACCAACCAACCAACCAACTAAACAAACAAACAAACAAACAAACAAAAAACAAACAAACAAACAAACAAATAACAAACAAAGCACCAAAGAGTTGGTTTCTGAAATATTCTTTGTAGAGAAATAATTTGTAAAATAAATTGCTGAAAATATTATTCATAGAGTAAGAAATTGAAAAAAAAAGCTAAAATTTACCATACCATCCTTCAATCGGATACAATGTATAGAGCTGACTTGAGGTCTGAATTTTGACCGAGCCTGTTTTTTTTCCTAAGCAGGCCTATTCATTTCTGCTACAGGAAGTGTCACACCCACCGAGCGTCAATCTCTTCTCCAGGCCATTTTCATGGGACACATTTTATTCTTTATCGTTGCCCTGAATTTTGCCTAGCATGCAGTTTCACCTCACACAATTAACCGGGTAGTTATCTTCACTTTCCTCTGGGATGCGCATGGCCATAAAAAATATTCGCAGATTTTTCTCTTTTTGTTAAGTAACCCGGGCTCTTTGTCTACGAACAGGTTTTCTTTTCGGGCCATGATCATCATACCACAGTCCAGCCAATATCGTTGTTGTTGTAGATCGTCCGATCAGAGTGGCAGCTCGTACACAAAGACAACAGAAAGCCCTTTTACTTAACTAAATTACTTTATTTATTAATTTCTTTTTTGTGGGCTGTTGTCCTCATCTTACATAGTTGTTGGTATTCAGCACGATTACTTCAGAGTTCCTATCTACCAGATAGGTTAATCACATAACGAAGGCCAGCAGATAAGTTTGCCGAAATGCAGTGAAAAACAACAGTTATGTAAGATGAGGACAACAGTCTACGAAAAAGAAATTAATAAATGTATTAAGAAGCCTCATCTCGAAGAATTCCCCAAATAAATACAATTATGAATTACTTTATTACATAAAAATAATTCTAACACGAACACAGATGGATAGACTTTCATTAATCTTAAACTATCATCGGGGACATGCTCCGATCTGATTTTAACTACAGTCTATAACTATCAGTTTGAAGCCACCTGGTTTGTCCAAGAGCTGAATTTATTCTCCGCCTCTTCCTTCTTTCTGCCAATGATGTCGGACGTCGAACAGGATAAGGAGCAGCTGTTATGCAACACAAATCCTTCTAGTATGCTATTTCTATAGAGCACATCACCTTCTTTCTCGTTTTCACAGCCTTGATATCCAATTACTTGACTTGGGTGTGATTTGAAGTCTAAACCTCAACCAGGGGCATTTTCCTGCAAACTAGCATGCTACAGGGTCACAACAACCGAGCAACACGCCTTTTCAACAGAGCGCGTTATGTAACGCAGACGCGCCAAATGAGTATTATTAAATTGAAACCCCAAGGAAAACGCGAAAGCGAGCCAATTAACTCTTTTATAACTTTATAAAAAATATAAATAACAAATTTGATTAATGATAGCATCCAGACAAATTGCCAAACAACAAATAAAATTAGATTAAAAAAAATGTGGATATTAAAATCGAATTTAATGGTTGTCTCAAAAAGCAGTGTTTTTTCCTTATTATTTTATTTTTATTGCTATAATTATTATCATTTTTATTTATTATTATTATTATTATTATTATTATTATTATTATTATTATTATTATTATTATTATTATTTTAGTATATGAGTTTGTATAATTTTGTTCGACGTTTACAGTTTTTCGAGATTTAACCCCTAATAGTCCTTGACCTCCCCCTTCTGATAACAATAGTTATACCCTTATAATGCTACATAGGAGAAAAAAAAAAAGAAGAAAAATAACATTCAATTTCTTTTATTCGAATGAAGCGATTCCGGTATTTTACGATTCGAGAGAAAACTTGAATCAGTCTGCCTCAGAGGCATTTGAATGAGTCATTAGATTACGATTCCCTCAGATATTGTGTCTTTATGTTAGAACCACCAAGAAAGCAAGTAAGCAAGCAACAATCCAATTGCAAGCATTCAATCAATTCATTTTAAATTCTGCATTTCAAGTTCTGGGCATTATCCCTCTCAGCTCTATTTTAACTTTTTTTCGAAATAAAATGTTTTTTAGGCAGATTTCACTCTATAATCTGTGATCATTTTGCGTTATGCATGTAAGCATTCTTTTCTATCACCCAAAAAACATTTCAAAAAGAAACAAATTTATACAGATTTCACTCTATAACATGTGCTCATTTTTTGTTATGCATATAAGCATTCCCTTCTATCACCCAAACAACATTTAGAAAACAAAAATGACTATCAATGTGTAATTATCATTGAAATTCAGGCACACTGAATTTAGCAAGATTAATTTATATAATGATATGTTAAGTTTGAATTCTGACTAAACATTCAGATTTTATAGATGAATGGACAGGTAGATTGATAGATAGATGAAATGAAGACGTTTAAAAAAATGAATATTCTTCATATTGAATGACCACAAACATTGGGAAGCTCTAAAAACCAAGCCAAGTCAAGCCAAACCAATTTTTTTTATTTATGTTATTGAGTTATCACACCAATTGCTAATCACTTGCACACCAAGCAACCAGTGAGTTTCGCTGGAGTCAGGGTACTAAGAAGTTTCCTTGTAAAGCTCTAGCAGGCTTCAATCCATTCCATTCAAATATTGTATGGCGCCATGTCTCCTCAGGTTTACCCTCTTATGCACAGTGTTCTCACACTTGCCATTGACAGAGTTTTTTTACTCAGCCAACGCCTGGTAGTGATTCCAGAAAGCAGAGTATCAATAAGCCTCCTTCGAACAGTGGGTTTGGTTACTTTGCTCTCCATGACAGCAAGCGCCCCCCTCGAGCGTTTATATCTTGTTTGTCTGTCTTTTTTTCCTCTCCTTTCTTCTTCCTTTCCGGTTCAACATTATTATTATCATTATTATTCATTATTTCCCTTATATGTGTTGTTAATGCCATTTTTACTACTCGAAGTTTTTTCCTTATCTCTTTTTCGCTCTGCGTCATGTCTCTGAAATTTTCTGGAAAAACGATATTTAGCTGTCTTGCCTAAAATATATATGAATTCTTCGTAAACTTCACCTTTTTAATACCAACTGTAATAAAATACAAAAATATAAATCTAATTTTCAGACTATAGTCCTCATCCTTATCATTGTTATCTCCAAAATCCTTGAGAGGCTTGATCATGTGTACACCTGTTTTTCGGACTGTTGACATCATCCTTATAATTGGTACCTTAAATTTCTTGAGATGAGACGGATGAGAGTTTAGCAATTTCTATAGGCAGTGGTTGTGGGGGCAACATGCTACATGAACACGTTTAACTGGTCTTGTGCCTAACTCAGCTTGGTGCTCGAAAAAGTCTATCTCATACTTACCTAGAACTGCGATGTGTTGAGTTGTTTTTAAAAGCCATAAACTCGCTTGCTCTATTGATTTGAATTGAGAAGGCTAGGCTTATTGCTTGGGGCCTAAGTCATCCCTAAAGGAGAATGCTGAGGGAGGTGGACCTATCAATTTTAAAAACAATTGGGGTTAATCTGCTGCGTGAGCACGTTTAACTGGCCTTGGGCCTAACTAGGTTCAATACTCGGAAAATTATATACCATACCTTCATGGCTTCTCTGAATGTTACATGAAATATTGTAATATTGTTATGAGCAGCGGAGAATTAATATTCTAAGTGAAATTATTTTATGCAAGAAGTATTACTTGGCCTTGGTCGGAAGTTTCTTTGATGTTCCCTTTGTGCTCATTTTGATCTGTGCTTTTTGTAATTCCAAGTTGGGTCTAGAAAATTTGATCTATGGAGTATTGGACCCGTGAAACAAATTCAATTTGGTTTTGAGTCGGAAAAATAATTCTAACATAAAAAAATTGGATCGTTTCGGGCATGTAGAGTCTTTCCACTGTATGTGTTTGTTACTGGGGCATTTTATTCAAATAATTTTCGGCTTTAAGAAAATCTCGACAGTCTACTTAGAAAAGAAAAAAGTCTTGCAATTACAAAAACACGCAAATCAAAATGGGCACAAATGGAGTATTAAAGCAACCTCCAGTACCCGTCTAAGGAGGAGCAATATTTTTAGAAATAAAAAGAAATTGGAGTCTTTAGTTGACTGTATTAAAATTTTACTGTTTTTACTTCACAATATAAAACAGCTAAATTATTTACAAATGATGTTTAAAATATATTTGAAAATACCCCTATAATATTTTTAAGTGTTCTGTATTATTATGACAATTATTTTTTTCATTTGGTGTGGAGTTAGGGAAGAAACACCTTGATATTTTGCAAATTCAGTGGAGATTACGTTTTCATGAGTCGACCATTTTCTAACAAGGTTCATTCTTTTCCTACTAACTTTATCTTGAATTTCATTCTTCTATTTTTAATTTCCTTCCTTTTGAAAATAACTTTTTGTTGTTTTCCTCTCAAAAAATAACAAAAAGAAATGCCTCACAGTTATATTTCTCCATTGTGGTCGCCGTGTTTTCTCATTTCAACTTTTAAAAAATCCAATTTTGAAATTAATTTTTTTATTCGATTTTTAATTTTTTTTAATTCTATTTCATTTTTTATCCGTTGCTTTCCTTTTTTATTTTCTAAATTTAATTTTTATTTTTACATAAAAAAGAATTTAAATTTTTGTGGGGAAAGGGACTGTCATTCACGACATTGTCTTCGGAAAGGGAGTTTCCGCTGTTGCTAGTCGGCAAATTTTAGTGGGGAGGTGGACGTCAATATTGGGGTAGGGATCAGTAAAAGCAATAAAAGAGAGAAATAGAAAAAGGGAAGGTGTTTGAGAGAAAGAGCGAGGAAGAAGTACAAAAGCAGAAATAGACGTAGAGAAAGTAGAGTAGAGAGAAAGATAACCTGAAACGATGTTCAGTCCCAATCCTTACCCCAACTGCTCTACGGTGTTTTCGCTTAGTGCCCCTCTGTGGTAGCTAAGGAGGGTTAGGGGGCGACCCGCCCCGGGTTATAGCAAAGGATGAGTGACACAATGTCACCCCAACATTTTTTTAGCCATAAGATTTATTTATCATATATTATTATGTAATTACACGGTGCTATGAGAGGACTTTAGTAAGAAGAAAAATCTAGTTTTATAAGGTCTAATAAGTTTTTGTCAAGGTTTTTCTTAATTTGATATGTAGTAACCAATAGCTCCCCTGAGTTATTCCACACCTTTTTAAAGTGTATGATAGAGGGTGTTGCCACACCAGTTTATTAATGGGGTTTTATAGGGTTTCCCGTTCTGTTTCAGAGGTTTCCAACATAGTGTGGTGTGGGGGTCAGTGGGGTGGCATTTGATCGGACCGCCCCGGGTAACTTTTACTCTAGCTACGCCACTGGTCCTCCTGCAAACAAACCGAAGAGGTTATCCACGGTGACACGCCAAGGAACTGGTGCGATTCTCATTAGCTTTTGAGGAAACTGTTAACTGTTTGAGAGGGACGGGCAATGGAGACTGTTTGCAAAGTGTTGTCCAGTAGAGGAATATTTTTCCCGTGTGAAGATCTTGTCATGTCTTCTGGGTAGGCAACAAACGTCCGTTGTTTAGTCTTCATTTGTCGACAGTTATCTGCATAGTATCCCTGGGTGTCGCACAAATCTAGAAAAACAAACAAACAAAAAATAGAATAATAATCGTACAGGATATATATATATATATATATTTATTTATATATATATATACGAGGTATGTTCAATAATTAATGAGAAAATGTCAGGAGAGATAATATTTATTTTGATAAGCTTCCAAAAATGTGTCCACTTCAAAATAATGGCCTCCTGCATCTACACACTTCTTCATGTGTCTCTAACGATCCTGGAAGACCTCATCAAAGTCCTTCTTTGGTAGTCCCTTCAGGTAATTTTCCAATGCATGTTTCAGATCCTCTCAGGCTGTCTTTTTCAACAGGAATATTTTCAAATTAGATACAAAACTGCCATGACGTAAAGAAAAATCAAGGCTGACTAATAATTGCATGATGGAACAGTTACAATTTTACGATATTTTGCGATCGATGACGCAACAGGACATTCATAACATAGCTATGCAGAAACCCTAAGTTTCTGTATTTAGCCACCTTGAGTAAGATAAGAAAAAAACGTAGATATGTGTAACTGGCAGCGGAGGTGTTAAAAATATTGAATAATAATTTGCATGATAGAACAGTTAGAATTTTACGATATTTTACGATAGATGGCGCAACGAGATACTTATACCAGCGATATTCGAAAACGTAGATTTTTTTTACTAGATACGGAAAACAAAGATTTCTATAGTTTGCAGTGGAAGTATTAATTGTAACTGTAATTATGTATAATTCTTAAAAAAAACTTTTGAGAGTTTGTTAATTCCACCTGCCAGACTGTCTTCCAGAGGGAGAGACCAAACGCCAGTGCTCAGCCAAAGATAAAGTAAGTGTGAAACCGAAGGGATCTTTTTGTTCCCACATATAATCTACGGCGCCATACAGTAAAGGTGGAAGGGTGGTAGAAGCTTGTATTCTAGAATCGTGTCATACGAGTTCAAATCTGAGTCAAAATCATCGCTTTTATATTCACCTGCCTCGGGCAGATGAGGCATATTAACTCAGGAGAGTAACTTGTCTAGGTGTAAAATATAACACTGATTTAAAAGAAACTGGATAGATAAGGCCCATCAACTCAATGAGAGTAACTCACCTAGGTGAAGGACAAAAAAAAAATACAAAAAGTCCTGGAATGTAATGAGTACGTACGTATAACTGGCCTTGTACCCAATGGCGTGACAGGTGGGGAGGGAGCACATGGCAGGGGTGACATTTTTAGAGGGTAAAAATAGAAACAAACACAAATAAAAATGCCAATTTATATTGATTTAAAGAAAAAAGATTAAACGACATTTTTTATGTAATGAAAACAATACAATATGTTTTGATCGGATATTGACAAAGATTTGAAAAATACATTTTTAATGAAAAAGAATTCTAAAAATTATAAATTTTCCATGAGATTTTTATTTAGTCATTCCCCTTTATGATGCACTGAAAAAATATACTTTTCATTCATTTTTTTAATTTATCAGAAGATTAAATCATGGTGTGTCAAAAACAGGCGAATTTTTGCACG
>JAYKTE010181324.1:0-12643 GCA_036873565.1 Xipholeptos notoides | reverse complement strand
TAGAACAAGAAAAAATCGAATTAAAAATATTGAAAAGGAAAATTAGAATTCTTTTTAATGAAACTTGTTGAATAATGATATTCTGCCAAAATATACTAAATTGAATTAAAAATATTTAAAAGGAAAATTATATTTATTTCATTTATAATACATATATATATATATATATATATCAGAAAAATTTAGCAAATCGGATTTTGGACTGTATAGGGATGATGGACTAATGATCATCAGAAACAGCAATGGAAATATCTTTGGGGTTGGCCCTCACGACTGGGGTCCACTCTACTAAAACACTGTTTATTTCATGTTTATGTTATTTAGACCTTATGCTTGAACCTGGTATCCAGTATCAAACTTTTGAAAAAACTTGAAGTGAAAATTTGCTTACTGTAATATAGAATAATAATATAGAACAACCCGTCTAGACCAGCCAATTTCATTCATTTCCGGACAGGACCGACCGACGAAAGACTAAAAAGAGAAAGAGAAAGACTATCGTTTTTGTTCTCTGGAAAAACATCAATTAAAATGTGTCCCATCATTTTTCTCTACACTGAATATCCATTCAAATCTTTGATAACTTATAAATCTTCCGTGTACTTGTAATGTAATAAATGTATTTTGATTTCTGTGTCTTTTGTAATCTGGAAAATCTGTATTTAAAATATGCCTGATCATTATTGTCCTTCAAGTATTTAACTAAAGTATGCATGGGGTATGTTTTGATCTATAGAACTTGTTGCTTAGGCATAGAATACAACTTTTCACAGAATACACCAGTAACCTTATTTGTATTACTCTCAGTACGAACATAAAATTCATCAAAATAATAAGTGTCATGAAAGCACGTTCCAAACGAAGCCAAACAAGCAAATATTGAAATTATTGCACAGCTAAAGAATAGAGACCAACGAATTTGCTGTTTCACAATAGGAATAATACGGAAAGTTATAATAGCATGTCTCTATCAATAGAGAGTGGACCGAATTAAAGAATTCAACAATGGCTCTCCGATCTAAGAAGTAAAGCATTCTAGAAGAATGAACGAAAGAAATATGGGAGACATTTCTAAAAGTAATTACATCTTTTGTTAAGAATAGCGAACTTTGAAAGATTGAAGATAAATAGTTAGTCTTTATTCAACTAGGAGTACTTACACACACAGAGAAAGAAAGAAATGCACATCCCTAAATACGCGCGCACAGACAAAACCAAACACACACACGCATGTAGGCTAATAAATAAATGTACACATAGAGGAGTATACATGCAAATATGCAACACACAGGGGTACACTAGCAAATATAAACACACACACGCACATGGGGGGGTACACCAGCAACCACTTTCACACAATTACACTAGCAAATACATACACACGCAGAGTTATACTAGCAAAACCCGCACAGTAAACGCATAAACGCAAATATTCCAGCAAAGACATGAATACTGGTACACAAGATAACACACACACACTCACAGGTACACCGAAAAACACATACACATAGGTATACAAGAAAGCAAACATGCATACACAGGTACAAGGAATACATACTCGCATACACTAGCAAACACAAACATATTTACCGAAGTACACCAACAAAAGCATATACATAGTTAAATCAGCAAACTCACACACACAGGTAAACCAGCAAACACAAAGATAGGTACACCGGAAAATACACAAACAGGTACACCAGTAACGACACACAGAGTTACTCCACACTAACAGGTACACTGGCAAACACACACTCACAGGTACACTATCATGCACACACACACAATTACACCAGCAATTCACACTATCTGTCTTGTCCTCCCAGCGTAACCATGCGAGTATTTGATTGGTGCCTATCACACGAGGGTCAGGCATAACAATATTATTAAAATTATCGGAAATGCTCACCCCAAAATATCTTCTTCGGCCGAACACGATGAGGTGGATATTTCAAAACTTTTATTCTTCTGCGACCAAAAGAACAGAATTAGCTAAGAAAATTGGCCAGAAAATATACTTTTTATTTAAAAATTTAATTTTAAATAATTTAAATAAAAAAAAATAGTAAAGATTCGTCTGTACAAACCTGTATTGCGAATCGTCATTATTTATCTTTAATGTCACCACAGAACAAGGAATGAACATCAAGTATGCTCAAGTTACATTGGAGGCATCGGTTCCCATCAAATCAAGGTTCGTTGAGCATGTTCAATATATTCTTGGTACCATCCCAGGCCGATCGGCGATTCTTGTCACGAGCAGTCGAATCAATCCATGAATTCGAACCGAACGACAACTCCTCCCGTCCTGCTACCCACCCCGACGCATCAATTCCCTCAAAGTAACCGACCAGGTCAGCTGCTTAGCGCCTAGTAACGTCCACAATGTGTGTGATCTAATTCTCAAAACTATGCAACATCTGCGATAAAGAAAAATAGTATGATGTTCATAGGAGTGTTTCCATTTATTTGCTTTTTCTTCAACCCCAAGTGCAGATGACAATAAATAAATTCGAGTGATGTAGATCTTTGGACCCGGGGCCAATAGTATGATGTTCAGTGGAATGTTAGTATTCATATGCTTTTTTAAAAAATTCCATCCTAATTATATGTTAGTGAAGGAAAAATCTACAATAATATAGACTTTTGGAACTGCAGACCATTCTATATGTCACCTTTATAGAGGGTATTTTTTTTTATAATAAAACTTTATTTAAAAATAGCATTTGGAGACCAAAGAGAAAGGGGTTTCCTACAAACTGTAATTCTTTACAGTCGTATCGTATTCGTATGAAAAATTCATGAGGAGCTTCTTGCGAACATTGGGTGTCTACTTAACTTCAGTAATAATAAATACATTAGTATGTGTAAGAGTATCGTATGAATATATGCATATAAAACTAGGCAAATCGTACGAGATATTCATATCCATATTCATGTATACAATATATAAATGCTTATCTTCAAATATTTGAATAATCTTTAGACGCTTATATTAGCTCATATCTCACCTAAAGCAAAGATAAGATCAAGGTGGTCGCTGTCAAAATAAATTGAAGATTCTCAGAAAACAATTCCTTAAAAAGAATTGCTCCATTCAGATATTAAGTAAAATAAAGCATTTTGTGCGGATTTTATGAAGGGTTTAGTGTATGGAAAATGGTATTTTTGAAAAGCCTTAGAACCAATAGGTATTTATCACTCAATATTTATCATTCTGTGACCTATGGTGGAAAAACAAAAATAGGCAAACGAATGGCAATATCGCCCCTAACAACATACTATTTTTCCAAGTGCCGATGCTGCATATTTGTGAGAACTTAATTTTAACAGCACAATCTTTAATGTCGGTTTATTTGTATTTTGGGCATTTCAACTATTTTAGATAATTTTATGCTGAGAACAATTATCTTTAATAATATGGCTGGGTAGGAGCTGGACAATGTGTTTTTTTATTTGTGGTGTTATTCTGATAATACTTTGATTTGTAGCCCAAATGTGTTGAAATCGGATGCTAAATAAGATCTTAAAACGACAGTGAATTCTCTTTACCTGAAATAAATGAAATATAAATTGATCTTATATATATATATATATATATATATATATATATATATATATATATATAGGATGGTATGCGCTCTTCAAAGTTTGAAAGAAGGATGATAGGAGACAAAAATGAATAAGAAAAGTGCTCAATAATACATATATGATGATATGATGTGTGTACCTGCTTCCAGACATAGATATATTATGTGTGTACCTGCTTCTAGACATCCACAATGACAAATGTTTCAAAGACATATGAGTCAAAATCACGTGTGCTCAGGCAATATTTTCCTGCCAAACGCCTCCGCCAATTCTAACGTCGTGGAATTTAACTTAAATAGAATTCAGATCTGGGGTAAAATTTGTAATCGGTTTTGATTCGGTAAAACATCGATTTAGATACATTTTATCAATTTTAGTAATTTAGCATATCGTGGTTGTCAACAGACGTCGACTACCATTAATTCACATACGTCTATAAAAAAGCGTTCGAATATAGTAAAGCTGTGATTTGAACTTAATCTTTTTGAAATTTAAAATATTTCTACAATTTCTTAAAATAATACAACTTTTTTTACGAATAGAATTTCACTGAAAATAATGGTGAATTATTTAATTCGTTATTAAGCGCCTGGACAAACCTGGTCAACGCATTTAGTATAAAATAATTGCTCCATTTGATGTTATTGTACATTTTGCAGTACTTGAACTCGTTGTTGATTTCCACCACTACTGAAAACGTGAATGATTACAAACTTTTTCGAGCGTACTATAAAACTATTATAAAAAACCAGTCCGTCTGTGTAACAGATTTGTGTTCCCTTTGCTCGCCTATATTTTAAAAATATTCTAGATCAAGAGGTAAACAAAGTCAATGCATACATTTTTTTACTTCAAGATTACTTCATGTCTCCGCCATCGACTGTTAATTTTTTCGAAAATTTTCGACCAAAAATTGAAATATAAGATCAGGTACAGCGCTATCGATATCGGGTGCTAATAATAGGACGGAAACCTTCAGAAGAATATGCTAGGTGTATGGAGAGAATGCGGTTATAGATCGTATGCTTGATTATGAAAAGTAGATATTTTCAGTAAGAGATGTTCCTCAATCTATCCAGTCAAAGGTCAACAACTGTCACCAATATAAAGATGTCATTGAAGAAGAGTGTCGGTTTAAACCAGAC
This sequence comes from Xipholeptos notoides, assembly GCA_036873565.1. Lineage (NCBI taxonomy): Eukaryota > Metazoa > Mollusca > Cephalopoda > Idiosepiidae > Xipholeptos > Xipholeptos notoides. Next base: position 7,907 of record JAYKTE010181324.1, on the reverse strand, counting down.
AGATTGCAGGCATTCTTTAGATTTCTAAATTGCGTGGGGAAAATACATTACTGTTGTGAGGCTCTGTAGGGTTCAAGACGTACGTCACGGTGTAGGTGAGGTCAAGGGTATTATCAGAGGTACACATATATAATGTCATGCTAAGAGAATAGTACCATTAAGATCTGTCTCCCTATCAACTTTAGGAGCTGATTATATAGAGTCTGGACGAGTCAAGTTTGAAGTGAGATCCGGTCGCACAACAATTACTTAAATTTGTTTATGTTTTTAAGCTTTAAAAAACATTTTCTTTGTTTAACACAATATCCAGAGTTGATCATTAGTTTCATACATATTGATCTCGACAAGAGCCATTATTTGGATCAATAGCTTCCCTTAGGTATAAATTGGTGAGCGTAACCCTGTGGAATAGCTACTAAGGTCCACGATTTACTCACCCTTTGATTTCTAACTTTGATGGATCTTGAAGGCTATACCATACTATATATGAAAACCTATGGCTATTCACGTACAGATAACAAGAGTATAAAAATAGAATAATAAAATGACTAAAATATATGACAAATAAGACATGATACAGTGCCTGATGTAAAATGGGAATTTATGTTTAAATCTTGTCTTGATATAAGTTATATCCAAACATGTGTTCACAAAAAGCTTTTTAAGCAGAACATAGATAAACATACTTCACAGCAAAAAGAAAATCGCATTCATTCGGATATTTCTTTAATGGTGCTACTAAGTGGCACTAATAGATTTGTCCGAATTCACTTTATTTCTGTTAGTAGTAACGAAGAAGAACAGTAATGCGGTCATATAAAACTACTTTAATCGGCTCGATCTTACAGATTATTGTTGACCTGGTAACCAAATGACAATCCACTCTGCCTATAACAATTTTCTTATCAGATGTTTATATGCTCGTTACAGTACAAGTTCAAATATGGTTTAGGAAAAATAGTTACTTTCTTCAATGCAAATATTTAAATTGTTATATGTTTTATCCGAAATGGAAATATTTCCGGCCTTTTTCGGGTGTTGGTTTTATGTTCCTTTTGTGCCCATTTTGGTCTGTGTTTTTTTTTTAAATTTTGTATAAGAAAACTACCATAAACCAGAGGAGCATAAAAGCAATACCTGAGCAAAGACGGACAATACTTTTTTTAATGAAATACAAGTTGATTTCTTTTTATAATTTTTTTACAGGAACCAGATACGAAAAAAAAGGCATAAAGAATTAAAAAAAAACACTCTAAGGCACTTATTTGAAGTTTATACGAACCAGTTTAAAGGTAAAGAGCACGAATAAGTTGTATCAACAAGGATCCGGCTTGTAAACATTTATTATTTGTTTATTACAAAAATTGTTTGCCTCGCATATATACTTTTGCCGTGGCAAAGTAAGAGTTCCAATCAAAAACGTCCAGTTACACGCAATATTCATGTTAATACTCCTTGGAAATACATTAATACTCATACATTTTTCAGCTAATTCTTAATTTGATGGGGCATAACATCTATCCATTGCTCATTTGTAAACAATTAAACCGACAAGTTTCGCACATAGGTTTAGCATTACGCCTTTTCTAATAATGACCTTCTTCTTCAAGACTTGTGTATTTAGTTCCTCTCTTAATATTTTGGAATTCTCTGCTTGAGAGGAATTATTCAACATGAAAATTCCGTTATCATATCTCTAACACAATATACCAGGATCTCAATATCCAGATCACCTGGGATAACATACCTTAATATAACTGGGGATTGGTTGCATTCATTTAAATATGGAAGCTTGCATTTTGTATAGGGTAGAATTTCTGATCTAATTTTATCTTCTGTTTCATTATAATTGTATCAAACTTTTTAGATTCATATTTATCCAGAGTTCTTGAATGCAAACCCAACCAAATAAACTGAAAATTGTTATACTTTTGTAATAAATCAGTTGTTACAATCAGAAATTAACACATGACGCCTTTTACGTCCTAATTACAAATTAAATAATATTTATTGGTTGTGTAACATTACAATGTGTTTAGAATTTAGATAAGTGAAGTTGAAACTGTAATTATTTTCATTTTTAGCCATCCACAGGTTCTGGGTTATATGTCATTAGCATCGTCGGGAATCGGCATTTTCAAGCATCGATCACTTACGTAGTCCTCGCTTTAACTACTGATAACATTATAGATTCCATTTCGACATATAATGTTACATTAAATAATGCAATCAGTTTTCTCTAAGAAATGTATCTATAAAATTGATGTTTAACTGTTGATATGAATTTTTGCTTACAGTTAATTCCGGTACGCCTTTTTTAGGCTTGCTTGAAGACTTTCATGACGACAATAGATTCTAATTACTGTCAGTGTATTTTTTAATCAACATTCATTTCTTTAGGGGATACCGATATTCGAATTACGTGCTGAGACTTGCCGGTTACTTTCTGACATTGTCACTTCTTCCATGAATGACAAAAATTATAGAGAAAATAATGCTCCTAATCACTCCCTGAAAACCAAGAAGAATATCTTGAATTTTATTAAAAAAGACAAAATTCCGGATATTTCTCACAATAACATTGTCTGAGAATCTATCCAAGATTAATATTAGGCAAAATAATAAATTTTCAATAAATACTAGCAGCCAAACCGGCGTTGCCCACGTAATTAAAAAAAAGTTATGGTATGGCCCCAAAAAATGTATGTATTTAAATCCAATTGTAACGTTAAAATTAAACGCAAGTCTAGTATTACCTGTAACATAGTGCAAAATAGCAGGTTTGTTCTTATTATCATGAGTGATAGGCAATGTTGTTATCATTCCAAATCCCAAATGAGATTTGAATCTGCAGATCGCTAACGATTGGTCCATGGCATAGTTATGCATTCATTATTACAATTTTCACGGTTATATTCTTAATTGTAACGAAGGTCTTCCATATAAAAGCTGGTTTTTATTATCAGTTTTTATATTCATCGGGAGTATTCCGAAACTACAACTATCTAAGAACACTCCCAGACACATCCAATACAACTGTGGGAATTAGAAAATATTAATCCGGGTATTTCGGAGTCTATAGAGGACGAACTCACATACAAACACAGACTCACATTGTTTTATTTATATATATAAGTTTAAATATATATTGATTTATTGGGAAAACGAGTTTTGCTAATGATTTTTTCTTTATTTCAGATAGAGATTGAACCTTACAATATTAGGTTGTTGGGAAAATAATGCCAGATTGTAGGTGATATGCCTTTACTTATGTTTTCTCTATTACAGAGAAAGAATACATATTATATTAGGTTGTGTGTAAAATGATAATACATCCAAGCTAGTACGTAGTAATTTAAAATTTTGGGCTATCTTTAAAATTGATCGATTGCTATTCAGTTTTTTATTTAGAGTGAAAATATTCCTTGTCATCAATGATTGTTTTATAAAGATTTATTAAAGATAAATTGTCACAAATGTGCAACATTTTCGCTTGGGTAAAATACTATGACGTTCAGGGGTTTATTAGCATTTGTTCGCCCATATTTCTTCCTCCTCTCTAAGTATAGGTCAGAGTAGGAAGAATCTAGAGTTATATTATCCGATTGACTCACAGACGACGATGTTCAGGGAAGTATTGACACTCGTTGTCTCTTCTTTTTTTTCACTGTAAGTGTATGTATCAGAATTATATAGAGTTATAGAGACCTAAAGGCCAACAGCATATATTATGATGTTCCGATGAGTACTAGAATCCGTTGCCTTTTATCTATTCATATTGTAGTTCATAAAAGGAAAAATATAGAGATATATAGAGCTATAGGTCCACAGGCTAGATTATGATGTTTATGGGAGTATTGGCATTCCTTCGCCTATATTTTTCCTCCATTCTAAGTGTAGGTCCCAGAAGGAAAAATATTATTCACTCACAGCCTATAGTATGATTTTTAGGGGAGTATGGGCATTCTTTGCCTATTTTTATTTCATCCAAAGCATAGGCCATAGAATGAGAAATCTAGAGTAATATACACGTATGGGTCCACAACTTCTATCACGATTTCAGAGAACTATTAGCAGTCATTGTTTCTTACTTTTTTTTCAGCGTACGTGAAGGTCACAGAATGATAAATCCTGAGTCCTATAGATCTTTAGCCTTGCAGCCTAAAAGAACATCTTCACCGAATATGATTAAATTATGCAGACGGGAAAGATTAACCAACTGTTGTGATTAACGGTCACGAATTGTTGCGTCTTCGACAAGGATTTTAAGACTTCAATCAGAAGTCAACCCGCAGATTTATGAGAAACATAGAATACAGCATTAGAATGTCCTCGATAGTTGCTGCCCATCATTGATTATCCTGATACGTGTTCAATTGCTTTCCAGTGATGCATCAATCTTGTTCTTATGAGGTTTTGCTCTGAACAACACAAAGCCATTAAAAGGAGTTGAACTAATTAAATTGTTCTTGGAAGGAAGAAGTGAGGAAAAGTTGTGCACGTTTCGTATTAGGTTCTCTATAGTCAAAATTGAATAGCAGCCATTGTTTATCTTTCTAAAAATAAATCTAAATAACATGGACATGTTCCTAAATTTGGTGACCATTCTAATTTGAAAATATGACATGCTACTTTACTTAACTCGTGTCGAAAGAAAGTGACATCTATGTGAACGTTTTTAGAAACATCTAGGCAAAATTATGATTATAACTTTTGGTTGTTGAAAGTGCTTTAGAGTATCATCAATCAATTCAAGCGTTGGGTATTGATTCATTTTGTGTGCGTTACTAAATAATAACTTTTGCTTTGCCGCTGTAGACAAGTGCATGTACAAGAATAGGGACCATGGAGCAGGGGTTTCGATAGTAGGGAGGCTGCCATTTCGTTTCACACCATATGAAATCCTCCGGTTATTTAATGTTGGGGTCAATCAGTTTTTATAGAAATATTTATCACATCAAGTTTTTGAAATGGCATCATATATCCTATGGCTGTTTCAAAAATAATGACTCCTATCTTTTTATTCCACACGAATGGATCAGAGCGGATTGCATATTGCATTGTTATGATGACTAAAATTATGCGTTAAATACCTGAAATATTAACATATATTAACAATGTGAGACTAAACAATTAAACCATGTTCTATACGTGCACTAGGGGCAAAGAAACGTCGTTAAATTCTTCCATCTAGAAAAAATTGAACAGATGAATATTCCCTGGTACCTTTTGAGCGTTTACGAAGCCGATGCAATTGATGTCAGCACAGTTAGGTAGTGGTATCGAATATTTCATATTGGTGACAAAGATGTAAGTGACAAGTGCAAATCAGACGCGAAATTGGACTGCCTCGTTCAGCGCAGGAAAAAATGGATTGAGAATTATTTTGATTATGTAGAAAAAAATACACACTGGAGTAAAAATGGTCGCTAATTTTAATGACACTACTCCCATCTTCGTAGATTTTCAACTCTTAAAAAATAACCTTATAAAGTCGATGGCATTACATTTGGAACGTCCCTCGTATGTTAAAGGCATTCGTCACAATGTAAACTTAAGTATTCTAAAATAAAAGTGATTTTCCATTGTTCCATTAAGTCAAACCAAACATAATACATAAATGCATACTACATTAGTTTATAAATCCATTTTTATAGCTGGTTTAGTTTTATTGGAATGTATCAATGTTAACCAATACAGGACAGATGTCCTTGGTCATATTTCACATAAGGCTTCTTGAACTAGAAATGGAAATTCCATTCATTACTGCTGACTGGGAGTTGAAAAATCGAAAATTTAAGCTATCAATATATTTGAATAACTTATAAAATATCCTATTACTGATACTGGTTCTTGCCATATTGCTTCACAGAAGAGTAAGATAGATTTCAATATACATTATAAAATCAAATATATGTTTATATCTCAAAATGTACTTGTTTTTATTCTTTACGCTAGAAGTGGTGATGGAATTTTGTCTATTTTCATTTTAAGAAAACTTCCGTAATTTTTGAAAAGCCAGAAATCCTTTAGTAAAATGCAGTTATATTGACACACCAAAGACCTCCACATAGTGGACACTACGGTCCTACAATGATCCAAATTTTAATGTTTGACATCTTAGCAGCTATTTCTGTACCCTATATTCACCGTATAAGTTGACCTGTTAATCCGTTCCTGAAAATACTAAAAAACTGAGGTTTATCAGACTATTACATGAGAGAGAATAAACTTGGGATACTGACTTAGCACTAAGATTTTAGAATCGTAATACGTCAGGTCTAATCCAAGTCGTTCCTTCGTTCGCATTTGGGTTAATACCCTTGGGAAAGGTAAATCTTCATCATATCTACTTCTGCTATAGATTAAAAAGATGCTTGACAAAACTAATCGTTCACTGTACTAAATAGCGGAAAATGTTGAAATGCCGTAAAACTAATTAATTAATTAATTTCATCAAATTTTGTGATATTCAAACCGGTTATTTTTACTTATACCAGGAACAAATAAAAATCTAAAAAATATTTTTATATGCATCTCATTTTTAACATTAGTTTGTGATTGTATTTCAACGATGTATACAACATTGTAAATTATTTGGGGCCTTTTAAGATTTTTTTAAAGAAAATATGTCCTCGTAGGGGGTACATTATTCAGTTTTACACCACACTGAACTTTGTAGAAAAATCCAAATAATTTGTTAAAGCCTTGGATATTTACCACGAATTAAATACATATATATCTTTTTTTACGAGATGTGATATAGAAAAACATGTGTATTAAAAATGGGGAAAAAATTGGAAAAAAATATATTAAAAAAATTGAACTAAAACCAAACAATACAGCATCAAGATATAAGTAGAAAAATATGGAAGGTTCGAAGGGTGGAAGGAAGGAAGGAAAAGAGAAACGAAAATAAGCGAGGAGTGAAGAACTTCAAAGGGAGCTGATGATAAAGAAGAAGTCTCAGGAGGCAAACATCAAACAAAATGCCAATGTCTGAAAAATAATTTGTATTTCTAAAGAGAAATAGTTGCAGAATGTAGAATAAAAAACAACATGAACGCAAAAATATATATGTATATATATATTTTAAAGAATTTAAAAGAGAAATAAAAAGTTCGAGTAAAGTTTATGTGGCTACAGTAAGACGGATGATAAATCAGTTTGTTAGGTGGAGAGAGATTAATCTCTATGAGGAGGGCCTTTAATTGAAAAAAAAAGATGTTTAGTAAAGTTATAAGCAAAGCTACGTAGGAAAGAAAGGACATTGTTTTTTGAATGCTTAAAGCTTGACACTCTTTATATTTCTTTCATGGAGAATAGTCCTCAACTTTACAGGTATTAAATATACTATCCTTGGAATGAAGCATGATAACCTGCCTATTTCTGATGCGGACTATAGTGCTCATCTTTATATTCATCGCATTTCCTTTTGTTTTTAATCATTTAGATTAGATGTGTCAATTCATAAATGTATTATATGGACTATAGAACTCATCTTTACATTTATTAAATTTAAAGTTTTCTTTTTATCCTTGAGATTAGATTTGATAATTTGTATATTTCTTATGCGGACTATAGTTCTTTTTTTTTTTTATAGATTTGTTAATTTATATATTATTTGGAAGGGGCTTAATAATCTGCATGTTTATATGCGGACTATAGTGACAATATTTATATTCATTAATTTACAGTTTTATTAATCTTGAGATCATGTTTAATGATTTGTATATTTCTTATTAGGATTATAGTCTTCATCATCATATTTTTTATCTTCGCTACGATTATTCGTTTCGCCTTCGTCGGAATATATTTATATTGTATTTCTAGATTCAGAAGATTTTGTTTCGAATATAACAAATATACAATTTATATAACAATAATAAACCAATAATATACACATA
>JAYKTE010181213.1:0-12643 GCA_036873565.1 Xipholeptos notoides | reverse complement strand
ATATACACACAAAGGTAATGCAATTGTACAGAATATGCTAAACACACAAAGGTGGTACATCACGATAACAGGGGAACCGTGCTGACAATATATTTTAGAAAAAAAAAGTAGTGCTTTTTTTCATAGCATTGCCATAAGTTAATGGTACAGGTTTTATGCTTTATTCTATAAAAGCACACACAGGAAAAGCTGTGAAAACACAGAATTATTCTTTTTAACTTATCACAATAGATAAGGCTCTTCCGAAAGCTTATTTGCCTATTTTATACTTTTAACTGATTTTAAAAAGAAAAATGGAAACACTGCACAAATAATCAATCATGTCATTCTGCATTAGAACCAAGTTAGGAAAATAATATTTACACAAGTCTAGCCCAAAAGCGGTCTCTTGACATCAACTCCACCATCAAGTTGGCACATCTGCATTTAGCAAGTCCGCTTTTTGTCTCATTGTTTACATAAGAACCATTTGTTCAGATCTTGTAGAGAAGGCCAACACAACTAGATGGAAAGGTTAATATGCAAAGCACTATGTCTACAACAAAGATAGCATATGAACAGAGAAAGATGTCCAAGTGTTTACTAACTGAAACACTCACTCTGGCATATTGGCACCATGGTTTATGGAGAGAAATATTCTAATAGAGGGCTGAAAATAGAATTCAGATTCCTATCTTCTGCATATTAATAGTAACACATTTATTGTATCATATTCTTTCGTTTGACAGCTATTTAGAAATTTGTTCTAGACCAACTTTTCACTTTGATAAAGTAAAATAAAACTATCGATCTTTGAAAATAGGACAATTTATTTTCTTTGTGTCTAATGTTATAAATTTCCAATTAAAGAAAGGGCTGATTGGAAGTCTTCAGAGCATCAATGAAATGGTATGGAAATGGAATTCAAAAACTACAAAATATACAAGATTAAATTTAGGAGAAATGTAAGTAGAATGGCTTAATTTATGAAATGAATTTTTATTATTATCTTTGTTTAGGTTATTTGGACTGCTACTCTCATCTTCGTTATTATCTTCACAACAGATATTGATTTACATTTGGAATTCTTTTGAGATGAGGTTTCATAATCTATGTATTGATTTTATTAGCGAACTGTTGTCCTTATCTTAGTTGATCATCTGAAGAAGGCCAGAGGATAAGTTGACCAAAATGTAGTGTAATAACAACAATCATTAAGACTTTAGCAGATTTTGCTTTTACACTCCCTAAATAACTAAATTCTTATAAAGAATTTTTTTTTTTAGGGGATACATATGTAAAATAATGACTGTGATTATTTTTCTTTTTACCCCTTGAGAATATTCTGGGGCTCAACCCCGTGAGCTAATGAGTCTAAAGTCACCTAGCTCACACGTATCTGACTCCAGCAAGTGAACTTTTTAATATCAACAAAGAGTTGCTGATCACTTACGCAGAGTTGAAAAAATAAAGCAAATATTTTCTTCTGGCTAAGCTGAACAGCATTAGAAATAAATAATACATTTTTCTCTTCCAGATATTTTGTGTTTCGACTGATTTCTTTGTGAATTAATTTATTTTATTTAATTAAAACAACTTGGATTTTGGTCTTATTGTAACAATATTGTACTAGTCAATATTGTCACCCTCTGTAGTCCCAAAGCAGCAGGGGTAGTTAACTTCTGGGGAATTGTGGGACAGTTTTTGTTGTTTAGTCAGAGGAGGCAGTATGCTGGGGCAGACAAGACCATGAATAAAGCCTTATGAAAACTACACCCCTGGTCTTCAAGTTTTATCCATTATTCATTTTCAAGAGACCTGGGGAATGGAAGAGACCTCCTCTCACAGGAACTTGGAAGGGCCAGACAACAAAGAACATTTCAAGAAGTGAAGCCCTTCCAACTTCAAACCTGCTAGCTACCATAATCGTTCATCAACAAGGTAATAATGGCCACCACAACATTACACTATGGTACAGGCAGAATTTGCCAAAAGTGATCACCAGAAGAACACATCAGCTGAGCAAGAAAACCTGAAGGTAGTTAATGGGAAATATATAACAGTGGGGTGGTCAGGTTCTTTTAAAGATATTTGAAGTTAACTGCTTATTCAATCAGTGAAGAATCTCAATCACAACATGAACGACAAAAGTCCAAAATATAGGTGTACAAATTATCAAACCTCATCTCAAGGAGTGTGGAAGCAACAATGATAACGATGAGGACAGCAGTTAAGAATTAAATGTACTAATTATCAAGCCTCATCTCAAGGGTTGTGGAAGTGATAAGGACAACAGTCTGAATAATAGATGTACAAATGATTAAATTCAAAACAATTGAAAGGACATAAAAATCAATCCTCATTGATAGAAACATTTTTATTTGTTTTGTTTTAAACTCTCACTCACATAACATAACTTTTATTTATTTTATATGAAATTTACTTGGTCGAGCACCAAACCAAGTTAAGCCCAATGCCAGATTTTTGTGCTCGCATATCCCTGGGCTTTTTGTAGTCAGCGTTACCCTTCACTTAGATGAGTTACTCGCATTAAGTTGACAGGCCTCATCTACCCAGGTTTTTGGAATCAGTTTTATCCCTACACATAGATGAGTTACTCTCTCGAGTTAACAAGCCTCATCTGAAAGTGAGTGTAATGGTTTTGACTGGGATTTGAACCTGTGTACTACGATTCCAGAGTCCAAGCCTTTACCACTGCTCCCACATCACTGCCCAAATTATTTCTTTGTTTATTTTATATGATTTTTATGTGTTTTGTGTTGGTTTAATTTCTAGAATTGAGATTATAACAAGGTTTCCAACCACGAATATAGCTTGAGGAAAATTTCATTTCTCAGTGTCTCAACAACAACAACAACAAAAAAACAACACAAATAGACAAAAAAAAACAAAAAAAACAGGCAGTATTAAGAAGACAAATATCTGTCCTATAAAAGTTAATTGCCAAAAAGCATCAACCAATTTAGGAAACAAATATTGTCCTTAAAATATCAATTTAGCAACATTCTGCCTTGAAGATATACTACTGCCACCAACACCATCAACAGTAGCAGTAGCTGCTTAAAATGAATTCATCAAATTTTTTCTGTTTTTTTTGTTTTGTTTTCTATAATAATTGTTTAATTCTAATGAATTTTGCAGGCTACAAAATCATTGTTTTCACTAATATCCATTCTCTCTAACCAATTTAGAAAAAAAATAAATACATATATATATATATATATACACACACACACACACACACACACACACATACATATATAATAAAAACTACTTACCTTCATGAATGACCATTGAAGACAAGGTTTCTAGTGTGTCTGGATTGTAATTGCTGGGTCTACAAAAAGGGAAACAAAAACAAAAAAAAGAAAATGAATATTCCATTTAAGTAAAATAAAAATCAATGTTAATTTTTTTTAAAAGAAGGGGTCGAAAAAATTCATCAAAGATTCTTATACATATTCATAAAAGTAATCATAAAAGTATTGGACCATGGAAACTAAAACCAATAAAGAATGAGAAAAGAGAAGATCACACCAGTAGTGTAGCAAATGTTTTTGCCACCCAGGACGATTGTAAAATTTGCTGCTCCTTCTTTCTCTGGCTGTTGTTAATGCGTTAACCTTCGAAATTTTAAAAATCCCCCAAAATATTTATTCTTATGGAATAAATTAGGAATCTAATTTTAGACTTCTGCTGCAATTAGTCCTACAGTTTCATCATATATATATATAAGAAAGAGAGAATATACATTTTGAAAAAAGAATCAGAAGACAGTGGGCAAATAATATTGAACAAGTTAGACATTAATAAATTCAAGATATAAAGTAGCTACAAATGATTTATTTTTTTGTTTTCTGTATTACTCAATACCATAAATATTTCCCAAATCCAAATGTTCTTATAGAAAAGGTAAATATGGAATATGAAAACAGAGACGGGGTATTGAAATAATTCATTTAAAATCTCAACTGGAAGAATGAACAATGAAAAGTCAAACAATCAAAGAATAATAATAATAGATTCATTTAATTTCAATTCAAATTCCTAATTACATTTAATAAAAAGATACTTTATTGAAATGTTAATCAAATCAAAATTCCATAAAAGTTTACAAAACATTTCTATTTAAAAGATTCTTGAAATGCAAGATTATAGTGTCCACATATCCTCATTAATTTGTCAAGTTTTCAGACTTCCTAACTCAATAATGATAATAGTAATAATAATAATAACAATAATAATAAAAAATTAAATAATAATGGTTGGCAGCAGTGAGCTTAATTATGAAGATTACTATAGTCTGAACAGCAGCTATTATTCTATCATCCTATAATTATTCAATTTATATTATATATCAATACACAATTTTCTTTGGGGATTTAAAATGAAATAAAGTTAAACATTTGATTATGAAACAGTCAGAAGATTTAATTTGAGTTTGCTTTTTAGTTTTTTTGATAAAAAGTGAATTGTCTTACCACATTTGATTATTTTACTGAACATATTCAAATTATCTAATATAATGAAAACAGCTAAGTTTTATTTAAGGTATTCAAAATTTGGTTTAAATTTTTGTTATATCAGAGCTCTACATTGTGAGTGATATATCCAAGTGGCGACTAAAAATTATAAAACACTTATCTTTTGGTGACTGATTTTTTCATCAACAATATTTTAAATACTGAGTGAAAAAATGTCTTTTCAACTTTTTTTTTAATTAACGGAGCAAAGTCGAATTATTTAAACAATGAAAGATTTAATAGAATAGAAAATAGAAATAATATATTTCATTTTTTTAAACAATGATGTTTAAAACAAGTCTAAAGAAATTAAATTTTTATGCAAAAGAAAAAGTAGTTCAAAGTGAAATGATTATAGTCTCTTAAACTGTAACTAAGTTTTGAATTATTGGTTTATTCATAACATTAGGGTGAAATAGCATATTTCATGGGTTTCGCTAGTAAGTTTTCTATTTGGCTAATAAATGAAAATATTTAGTTGTCAAAGGTCAATTAAAAGAAATTTGTCTGTAGAGCTCTGTATGTGCATAACATTTCAGTCAATGTGTCTTCTACCCTTCTTCGGGTGTTATAAGTAATTATTTATCTTGGAAACTTTCTTTTAAACTTTAGAATATTCAAGAAATTGCTATATGATCAATTTATTTCTTTTACCAGAGGTGGGGATGGGGGAAGGGTTCTTCACCCTCTGTTAGCTACAAATGGGTACCTGTGATAATATAAGTAAGGTATTCTTCATTCTTTTACTTTCATTCAGGACTGGACCTGCAACCACCAGATGATTTATATTAACCAATATTAAGTAATATGTCATATATGGACATAACTTAATAGTAGTAGATATTGGTTTCTATAAGTCCAAAGCAATAATAATCCCTAGGTTCAATCCTTCCTCACTGCTGTTAAAAGTAAATAAGAATGCTCAACGCAGCTTAACATTGGTATCTGCCTGTTAACAAAATAACTACCCCCATAGATTTAATAAAAAGTTCAGTTAGCAGTTCTATAAAAGTTCCAGAGATCAACAAGTAAGAACTATAGTGTTGTTTGTTTGTGTTTGACAGCATATCAACCTTTTTTAGGTCATTTAATGCTGGGAACAATCATTTTTTGATAAATGTTCTTTTTCTTTTGTCCACACAATTTTTTGAATAGCACAATATGCAGTATTCAACCCATGGATGGAGGGTATTAGTCTAAACATGAATGCAAATGGAATGACTTCAATTTGAACTCGTGTACTACAATTCCAAAGTTCAGCTGCCTATCCACTGGTCAAGTTGACTTCCCCTATAGCATTGTGGAGAATTTGTGGGTATGAGGCTATAGTTATAAAGATTGGTTACATATCACAAAGTTTCGAAAGAGTAACTCATCTAGGCATCTTTGTGGAACAAAACTAAAATTTTAATTCCATTTTTTTTAAACAACCCAAAAATGCATAGTTGTTCTGCATAAATGCCAAAACATGTTTTTACTTCAATTTCAAACTTTCAAATTCCATAATCAATCAATTATCATTGTAGCATCAATTAAACCTTGATTTCTTCACTGAAAATCAAAACGTTATCTTGCCAATGAGAAGTTATTATTAGGGCTGTGACTATGCTTTTACTGAACAATATTCTTGCCACAGACTTGACTATTTTGTGCTTTTACCATTTCTTTTAATTCTATAGTTATTAGTAATAACTACAGAATTAAAAGAAATCGTAAAATCGCAAAATAGTCAAGTAACGAGTTGGGCTATGACAAGAATATTCTTTAATAAAAGCATATTATCATAGCCCTTGTTATTACAAAAACCAATGACAAAAATTAGTAGACAACACCAACAAGGAATTGCAAAATGGATTAAGTTATATGCAAGCTGAAAAAACATGAGTAATTTATTTTTGTGCTATGTTAGTTTAATTGAACAGCAGAATTATGTGCCCATCACCAAGTGTTCATCAGTCAGTGTTCATCAGTAAGTGTTTAATGAATTAACAAGTAAAAGAAACAAGGTTTATTTGTGTTTTGTTTTTTTTTAAATACATGTAAAGAAAATAAATTGTATTTTCTTTAGTTTGAAGTAAGAATTTAAACAAAAGGGGGGGAATGCCAATTTATGTGTTGTGAAACGTAGGGCCATTTACTATCAGAAAAATAACTCTAGATTTTAGCTTGTCTCAAGGTGATTATAAGAGCTGTGACAATATTCTTTTATTAAAGAATATTTTTGTTGTAACTTGCCTTTTTTGCAATTTTACCATTCTTTTAATTCTGTGGTTATTTCTAGGGTCCCTACTAATACTTACAGAATTAAAAGAAATGGTAAAATCGCAAAAGAGTCAAGTTACAATAAGAATTTCTTTAATAAAAGAATATTGTCACAGCCCTAGTGATTATATAATAAAGTTTATACCACTTATGTCTTCTGATTTATTTATTTTCATCCATGGGTTTAAAAAAAATGGTTTGGTAAAATCCTACACTATTGAACCCAAAATATGTACAAATATAAGTTTCAATAAATAAACCTTTGATCTATTCACAGCGAACAGAGAAAAAACTTTTTAGGGTTCATCATTGAATCAACCATGTTTGTTTGCCCTTTTTGTGTCTTACGGCATGTCAACCTTTTTAGGTTATTCAATGCCGAGAACTATCATTTTTGGTAAACATTTTTTGTCCACACCTAGTCTTTTTTTTTAATAACACAAAATACACTATTTAACCCATAGCTGGAGGGAGTGTGGAGATTCATATCTTTTCCAAGGGTATTAGTCAAAATCTGAACGCAAACGGAATAACTGGGATTCAAACTCGTGTTTTATGATTCCAAAGTCAGACTGCCTATCCGCTGGGCCAAGTGGACTTCCCTATTAATCATCCATGGTTTCAAAAAAAAAAAAAAAAAACATCTCCAAAAAAAAAACATCTCCAAGTGACATAGATTTATGTCAATTCAATGTAATATCCTTTGACAGCTAAATAATAACAGGATGCCCAACATTAAATGAAAAAAAAAATATGCCACTTACAGAAATCAAGAATAATACACTATCCAATATACTATTCTAGAAAAACTAATCTCAAGAAAGCAAGTCTCATTCTTAATCTATTATCTTTCAATGAAATTCTAAGATAAAATGTATTTAAAGAAATCATATCAGACCAGAGATATTTTTACAATTGAAAAGACATTATTTAACTTTAAAAAAAAAACTGATTAAAATAATAATTTAATAAAAAAGAACGAAAAATAAAGAAAATTATTTTGAAATCTTTCAATGCATTTTATGAGATAAGATTTGTTTTTTTGTTTTTTTCAAGAAAAATGATTTTTAGAAATCTGTTTGTTCACTTGTTTGGTTCCTCTGTCTCATTTTTACCTTAATATCATCCATTAGACAGGTCGTTGAAAAGTTTCTAATTGACTTTTTTTTTCTATTTTTTTTTTATTTTTACTACTAAAAAAGGACAAAAGAACATGATATTTTTGGTCACAAAACAAAAACAAGAAGAAACCTTTTTTTATAATTAGCAGTCTGCCTATCATCGTATTCCCAAGCAAGTACTGTCAGACAATGTGAAACTCAAGTTTTCAATTTTCAGAGGCCAGAAAATTAACAATGATTAAAGTTGGCAGACCGAAGAGAAAGTACCAATTAAAAAAGCGTCACAACAATAACAAAACAAAAAAAACAAAAAAGAAGTATACAAAATTGATGATAACTTATAAAGTAGAGTAAAAATAGAAGTAATGTTTTTGGTAAAAGTAACTTAACACGACCATAAATATTGTATATTTCAAAAAAATGAATAAGAGTAAATAACCATATAAGAAAGTATTTTTTTGGCTTGTAATGTCAAAAATAATGAATCCAATTAACCTTAAAAAGAAAATTAAAAAAAATTTTGAAAAGGTAAAAAAAATTTTTAAATACAAAAAAAAGAATATCTTCTGATTTATTTAATTAATCTCTACTTAATCAACATATTTGATGAGTTTAACGAATTAGATGGCTTGTAGAATTTAAAAATGATTTTCTTGTTTTGTTTTTTCCCCTAAAATAATAAAAATTGTTAAATAAAAAAAAAGTTTGTTTGGGTTGGTTGGTTGTTTGGCTATGGGGGGTGAAGAATTATTTTTAAATGAAAGTTTTCTTTTTTTAACAGAATTTTTTTTTTCCTTCCACCACTTTTGCTGAAAATAATTTTTCCATTCTTTCTCACCCCATCCCCATTTTCTAACAGAATGACAAATAATACCTGCCGGGGAAAAAAGAGCACCGGAAACATCCCCTTGTAAATATTTTGGTAATAATTAAAAAATCATTCATAAAATTTATCTACAGGGTGGTCCCTGCTAGAAAAGGAGAAAATTTGAGATTGAAAATGTTATTGTTTAAATTTAAATGATATTCCACAGGTTACTCTTCAAAATGCCACAAACTTGGATTTCTCAGTTAAGGCATAATATGTACATCAAATGTATTTGAAATATTTAATAATTACCTATATCTTGTAGTCTGATGGCATAGAAAAGAATGAAGAAAATTCAGGGTGATTTTCACAGGTTCGTTTTTGTTTCCTTGCCTTGTAAGACTTTGCTAAGTAAAGAACCATTCTCTTTTCATTTAGAATTATCCACAAGACAATATGCGCATCAAATGAATTTAATTACCTATATCTTCTAGTCTGATGGCATAGGGAAGAAGAAGGAAGAAAAATTAGAGTAATTAATTCACATGGGTTCATCTTTGCTTTCTTGCCTTATAAAATTTTGAAGAGTAATAATAACAAAAAAAAACATTCTATTTTCATTTAGATTTATTCACTTGGCAATAAATACTAAATATACAATGAAATACGTTATTTTTTTTAACCTGGGGTGGCCTAATAATTATAGTTAGTATTTTAATTAAAAGATAAATGTCACAGAATATGTAGAAAAAATTAAATGGAATAAAGAATATTTATGCATAGTAAATATATATTTCCAAACAATATTAATAAGAAATAAGAAAAATAGATATTTTACTTGCTTTCTTCTATATTTCATCCATTGAAAATGCTCTATATAGCAAAACGTATGTCCGGATATTAATTAAAAAAAAAAACAACAATTTTTCCTATTTATCTTATATATATATATATAATATATAGTATATAAGCATAAACATGGAGTCCACAGCCTTTGGTGACTGTCAGTTTCTCGCCTGCTTGGTCGTCAGACCAGTTTATATATATATATAATTCTTTATTTAGTTTCTTAGAAATAAAACTATACACCAAAACCGTTCCCATTCTACAAAAACAGATAACCTACACCATCAATCAATATATGATTTAAAACCCTATAAAAATTTTTTTTTAAAATCCCCTTATAAAACTCATATTCCAATACCCAAAGAGGATCCGGCATTAAATGACCCAAGATGGTTGATATGCTGTTGAACAGATCAATCAATCAATTATTTAGTTTAGTTCTTATATACATACACACAAAGTATCTTTATTAATTGACCCAAAATTTACATATAAGGGAGAGAGTTGAACAAAATTCATACAAACAACTTATTCTATCTCCAGGAAATATAAAAACCCATGTATTTATACATCGGCATAGACCCAAAATCTGAATAAGGGAGTCATTACTGAGTGGTTACAAAAGAGAAACAAGAAATGGTCTGGTGATCAAAAGCAATAAAATTAGTCTGAAAAAATAACAGTTCCAGTGCTTTATTTGGAAATGAGCTAGGGTTTTTTTGGAGAAAGGAAAGGAAAAAAGAAAGGAAAGGAAAAAAATGAAAGGAAAGAAGAAAGGGAAGGAAAGAAGGAAGGGAAGGAAAGAAGGAAGGGAAGGAAAGAAAAAACAGAAAAAGAAAAAAAAACAGAAAAAGAAAAAAACAGAAACTGAAAAAATAACAGTTCCAGTGCTTTATTTGGAAATGAGCTAGGGTTTTTTTGGAGGAAGGAAAGGAAAAAAGAAAGGAACGGAAAAAAATGAAAGGAAAGAAGAAAGGGAAGGAAAGAAAAAACAGAAAAAGAAAAAAAACAGAAAAAGAAAAAAACAGAAAATGAAAAAAAAACAAAAAATGAAAAAAAAACAAAAAATGAAAGAAAAAACAGAAAAGGAAAAAAAAAACAGAAAAAGAAAATAAACAGAAAAAGAAAATAAACAGAAAAAGAAAATAAACAGAAAAAGAAAATAAACAGAAAAAGGAAAAAAACAGAAAAAGGAAAAAAACAGAAAAAAAAAAAAGAGAAAAAGAAAAAAAAGAGAAAAAGAAAAAAAAAGAGAAAACAACAAACAGAAAAATAGAAAGAAAAGGAGTAGTATGAGGAGTAGATTGATCATTAATACTGTTTTGATATCAACCAATTTTAGGCAGTACAAGAAGTTAAAGTGATGGAAAAGAGAAAAAGAAAAAAAAGGTAGATTGTTTACTATTTGACAAACAATAGACTCTAAACATTCCATTTCAATAGATTTGAACCGTGACGTATTGAAAAAGAAATACAGACATAAAAGGCCAGTGATTCATTAACTTTATGGTCATTAGATAAATGAATTATTCATTGGATTGGATTAACATAATGCCAAAATATTTCAAGATAAAGTATTTGCACCGTTGCCTAAATTGACCATCATGAACCAAGCTAACATGGTTAAAAAAAAATAAAATAAAATAAAAATTTTTGTTTGTATAACTATTTTTCATACTGCTGTCCTCATCCTTGTTATTGCTGCCTTCACAATGTTTCGTCCGATAAACCCTTCAGCCGTCTTCAGACGATCGAACTTGGGAACCTTCTTATCGTAATTGGGAGTGATAGAATTTCGAACTTAACCATTTATTCAAACTACTGGTTCATCAGCTGAAACAGTGTGAAGACAGCAATAATGAGGATGAGGACAGCAGTCTCGAAAATAGTTGTACAAATTATAAAGCCTCATCCCAAGAATTCCGAAAAACCATTATTTTGTTTGTTTGTGTTTTATGTTATATCAACCTTTACAGGTGATTTTATATGCCGATAATCATTTTTGATAAACATTCTTCTGTCCAAAGAGTTTTTTTTAAATAACATAGTATGCACTATTCAATCCATAGCTGGGGGGAATGTGGGGATTCATATCTTTCATAAGGGTGTTAGTCCAAATTCTAATGTAAACAGAACGAACAACTGAGATTTGAACTCATGTATTACCATTCGGAAGTCTGGCTGCCTATCCACTGCCCCAAATGGAGCCCCTCTAAAATGTTATGAAAGTAACAATGATAACGATTGGGACAACAGTCCAAGAAATAGATGTACAATCTACTTTGTTTCATTATCAGTTCACCTTAATTCCACCCTTTCTTATCAAAACATTGACGGAACAACTGGGATTTGAACTCTTGTATTACAATTCTGAAGTCCGGTTGCCTATCCACTGCCACTACAAGATTATTTTTTTTTCCTTCTCTTCAACCCAAATTTGAAGAACTAATCACTAGGGCTATGACAATATGCTTTTATTAAAGAATATTCTTGCTACAGACTTGAGTATTTTGCTATTTTACTATTTCTTTTAATATATACATATTAAACTGTATAGTAAGTTTGTCTATATTTATAGATACAGTGCTCAATATCAGTGATAGAGTGTATGTAGTATGCGTAGAGTCACCGAAGGCCATTGACTTCGTGTCTACGCTTACCCACTATTATTTATTTATATATATATATATATAAATAAAAGTGCAGATAAGGTTTATAAATATAAACATTGACCGGGAGGATGCATGTATGCAAGCAAAGGTAATTACATATTGAAATACTTACAAGTGCAGATAGGGTTGCTGACATAAATAATTAAATCAACAATTTCTTTTTAGAAAAATATGAAAAGGATTTTTCATTTTTTTTAAATTTTCTTTTTCTTAAATATCTATTTCCAAACTATTGGAGAGCATTACCAATTCTTTACTGAGTATAAAAACCCCATAATGTGTTCAGCATGATATCAGTGGTAGTTTAATTAAAGAGAGGATTGAGATTGAATATATATATATATATATATATATACGAGGCCTGTCTAAAAAGTATCCGACCTTAGGCCAGAAAAAATATTTCACATACCT
>JAYKTE010181102.1:0-12645 GCA_036873565.1 Xipholeptos notoides | reverse complement strand
GATTTTATTATAAAATTTATACTCATATTTGCCGAAAGACATTTCATCATCATATTATTAATAATAATCATTTCCATTTTCATCAGTTTTCAGCAAATTTCCAGACTTAACTACTCAAACTTGATAAAAAAGATAAAAAGTCGAGAATTATAGTAGAACTATGTAACTACAGAGACGTTTTGTTTTTCAAAAAGATCAGTTAGTTTTAGTTGAGACGAAAATAAAATAATTTTATAAAATCTTAAAAAGGCATCTTTGCATTGTATTTTTTATTTTAACTTATTATATCATAAACTATATGGGTCCAGCAAGTCAGCACTGTATTGTTTTTATTTTTAACATACTGTGTCATGTAATTTACAAAGACCTGGCTAGTAAGAATAAACCTAAATCCATGGAACCTTCAATGGAAAAACAGCATGTGAAAGATATTGAGTTAGCAGCAGTTGGAACAATTTTTGAACAGGAGATCCCAAAAGAACTTAAGTATTTAAGACAGTTTGATTGATATTTGTATACAAGTCAAACTTTAACACAAATACAAACAAAGAAATCTACTTGGCTTGCTGTAATTTAATGCCTATTTAATTAACACAGCTTTATCCCAAGAGTTATAAATGAATCAATTTAAAATATAAATGAATAGGTTCAAGAAATGTAGCAATTTTTCAACTAAGTAAAAGTTAGAAGACATGTTGTTAATTGAAAATATGATAAACCCATGCATTCAGTTGCAGTAGAACAATGAAGACTCAAAAAAAGCATTAATTATAATTAAAAAAAGTATACTGGTATTAAAGATCCAGGAAAATATAGTTACTAAAATATATTAAAATATCTAAAGACAAATAATGTCTACTATCATGCAAAGTCAGTTAAAACCATTTGGGTTTGGAGATAATGTACAAGAACAAAATAGAGAAATGATCTAGACTTTTTAAATTATCAAGTCATATTTAACTTATTAGCCAATTAAAATCTTACAGAAATAAAATGATTGTTTTATACTCCAAATATCCTAATGTATACTAACTCTTAAAAATAACTGTACTGCTTTTAACAAAAAACATTATTACAAACTGCTGCTATATTTTTTAACAGTAAATAGCTAGTGCTAGAGTTATTTTTTAAATTTCACCAATATACAGCATGTCACCAAAATAAGTTTTTTTTTTCATAAGATAATATCTAATAACATCAAAAGAAACCTACAGCTCTCTAATTTCAAAAAGAAAAAAAAACAAAATGTTCAAACATCAGCCAGATATGGTTTTATGAACTTTTAGAAATTGTGAATTTTCATGCAAGTGGTTTCTTTTTTTAAA
Organism: Xipholeptos notoides; assembly: GCA_036873565.1. Lineage (NCBI taxonomy): Eukaryota > Metazoa > Mollusca > Cephalopoda > Idiosepiidae > Xipholeptos > Xipholeptos notoides. The sequence continues at coordinate 11,320 of JAYKTE010181102.1, read as the reverse complement.
ACCTAAGAAAAAGCCTATTTTTCATTCACAAACTGTTTCTGCAAATGAATGCAAATACACCAAGCATTTTCATACTTGTCAAAAAAATAATAAAAACACCAAAAGACGAGATACCTTGTCTTTGGTGGTTAATAAGTGTTGAATAAGTATTGTTTAAATGACAGCAAGCTAAAATACTTTTCAGGATTTATTAATCATAGAATCAAGTACTATGAGATTTTGCTTAATTAGATTTAACACTTGAAACAGGTTGTACGGACTAGAAACATTGGCATTAATAATTGTGTTAAGGCAACTATAACTAGTTCAATTTCATGCCTATCATGGTAGATAAGTATCAGGTTGCAGACAATTATATTTCAGGCATCAAATTAGACAAGTCTTTTGTTGAGCTAATGTAAAAGAACAAGGGAACATAAATCATAGTAAAAATACAATGTGAAGAATTCTAAGTTATGTTTTGTTGATAAATATTTGTACAATTCTAATGGTCTGGAGATTGAAATACTCCAAAGTAGTATAGGATAACCAACTAATGGAAGGGTGCTAAATTTAGGTTTATTCATGATTATTGTTGTTAAAATAATATACATAAGATTTATAAGTTTAATATCAATTAAAAAAAATGTAACAATATGATATATATACTTTAGGAAAATACAGCATAGAACTTTAGATAATTATTAACATGTAATCATTGTACATTTAAAATAATGAAAAGGTCAGCTAATATATGTATTTATATTGTGAAAAAATATTCTATTAATCAGCTTTTTGTTGTTTTTAGCATTAGTTTACATCCACAGTATCAGTACTGGCAATAGATAAAATGAAATTATGAGTAGATACATACTAAATTAAATAACCAATAGTATATCTATCCTTTTTGATAAGAAAACCATTATAATGGAAGTTCCAAAGTATTGAGAGTTCTACTGTATCCAGTCAGGATTAAATAAGGAGTCCAATTTGAAGTTACATTAAAGGTTTTCAATTTTGACTAAATACACTCAAGGAAAGTCCAAATCATTATGCTTTCAATATTCAAAAGGATAAAATGAAGTATTTGGACCTGTGGAACAAATTAAATATAGTTTTGAACTGTAAAAATAGCTATGGGGTGAAACTTTAAAATCTGGATTGTTGCAGGCTTATAGCATTCAAATAGAATTAGTTTACCTACATTAGTCATTGGAGTGTCAGACTACAGCATTCATTATAGTACTAATAGGATATTCTCAGAAAAAGATCTGAATTTATGTTTTTTTAAATATTTTGAATTTTCAAAAGTATTATGATTTTTAATAAATTTATTTATTTCACAAATAACATTTTATAACAAATTTTTACACATTTCAAGTAGCTTCCATTACCTTGCATTAAATCCAGTAAAACTAAAATACCTATCCAAATTACAATGTTGAATAAAAAAAGTTTAAAAAAATTGAACCCCCTTTATTTTTTTCCAACTTGATCAGAAGTTAGGCTTAAGGGTTATCAGTTTAACAGTTAATCATTATTAGGACACTGATGTTGACTTCATGACAACTCACAAAAAACTAAAATGGTTCAAAAATGTATATAAATTTTTTGGTTGCTATCTTAATTAAATTTATGCCAAGCGCCTGACTGAAATTTTAACCAAATCGGTTAAAAAGAAAGAAACCAGATGCATGTCCAGTTTAATATATGAAACAATTGCAAAATGATCATAGAGATAATTCATAATTGCAGGACAAGGAAAAAAAACCAAAAAACAAAAAGAATCTAAAAATTGAATCTATGATAATTTTTGCTAATTGAGGCAGAAATAGTGCTTAAAAGAGTAATAGTTTATGCATAAATGACTTAGCATAATCTGATAACAAAAACTTTTTAATAATATTGAAAAAAAAGAAAACTAGAAAGTTCTGAGTTGGTAAACTTTCGAAACTCAAAGAAAAGAGAACTGTGGAATGAAAGTTAAAAAAAACACAAGAAAATCAAAGGAAGAAGTTTGTGGATGCAGGAATTGAAACATAACCATAATAAACTAAATATTTATATAGTCAAGCATATGATTGTGATTTGGCACATAGTCAAGTTTATGTACTCTATAGCATATTGCTCCATAATTACAACTGCTAGACTGTAGGTTTTCTCACTTTATTCCATTGTTTCATGTTTCCTTTTAGAAGTCAGCACTGATCTTTGCATTTAAATTTTCTAAAATGGTGACTTTATATCGCAAGTATTCTGATGCTTAGGATAAAGTAAGAGAAAATTCCTGCTGTTAAAGAAATTAAAATAATATATAAGTTGTCAAGATGGTATAGAGCTATTTAGAGCTAATAGCTAGAAGCATAAAACATTGATTGTACCCTGAAATTTAGATATATCAGCAGTTCTTAAAGTTCACTATATGAAATCAATTACAAAATACAACAAATTAAATATTTTGATTTATTTATATGGTCGATTCATAAGCATTTTAAAAATCATGTATGAAGTACTGGATTCAAAGTTGTGGGGTCAGCATAAAAAAGTTAAAAATCATTTATTTAGATTGACTTGATATTTGGTAGTTCTTAATAATAACAGATAATTTGGATATTTAGCATTAAAGTTAATTTAAACAATAAAGAAGCTTGCTTTTTAGGTCAACCTTATCTCACTAAACTTTGGTAATTTATATAAATTAACATTTATAAGATAAGTTATTAGATATAAAAGAAAAACTAAATTCATTTCCTAAAAAACAAACTTATTTGAGGTAGTAAATTATTAACACAATAGGGGTTCAAAACCTGTTGAGTTCACTCCTGAGTTACTCTTCCACAACTCTAGGTTGAATATTCAAATTTCTGTCTCTCTAATAACTGCTAAGCAAAATAAAGATAATAGCTTAAAACAATTATTGGTCTCAGTATTAAATGCCTGGAAAGGTCAATATGTCATTAAACAAAAAAAAAAAAAACAAATTGGAATTTTAAAAATGTTTTTTGTTTGTTTCTTTGTTTACAATACCATCAGGAAGAAATTGTATTTTTAGTGATATTATTATTATTAAAATAATCCATCCACTTCTCATAATATATTTATTAACTTGTCATTAAACATACCTAGATTTGCCAAAATGGTAAATTTGTTTAATGGACAAAATTTACTTAATCTCTATGGTACAGAACAAATTTGGAAGACTTCTGATAGACAGAAAGCTCTCTTAGTATAGTAATGATGATGATCATCATTATGGTCATACAAAATTATTCTTATTTGCATTAATGACTTGAAAAAGAATCCTTATTATGTTCTGTTAAGTAAAATTAATAAACTGTGATCCTAAAAAAACACATTGGAAAAGAACTGTCAAAAAGAAATAAGCACATAAATAAAATGCTTTAAAAAAATGGATTCACCTCTCCCTTCAGTAACTGAACATCTATTTTTGGCCTTGACAGAAATTAGTTATAATATATTCAGATTTTCCTGAGAATTCTAATCAACAAAAAGAACAAAGCGCTACTGATTAATATGATTATTACCTAATTCCATTAAGTGGGTGTAACACATTAGGTCCTACTTAATCAAATCATATTGTACATTTGAGATGGCCAGAGATATATAGAGAGAAGTGGGTAATAGCTTTATAAATGGGTATTAATTATTTAAGTAAAACCTGAAGGTATTGAAATGTTCAAAATCAACTGCTTCTTATATTATTAGAAATTTACAAGAAATTTGATGGACTATATGAATATTGCAATACGTGCAAATATATAAATATGTTAAATTTGTCTTTCTTAAATTAAAAAAATAATTACAAATAATGAAAAGAATAAAAGACAGAATATTAAGCTCTAAATTATATTATTTTAGAAGAGTGTAACCCCTCTTATACCAAAAATATATTCATGATTAAAGATTAGAAAAATTAGTCTTAGGAATGTCTTTACAATCTTAATTGCACACAATTTTCAACTAAATGAAGAGACTGTAAATTAAAATTATGAGTGATTCTACAAAAGTATTAAATAAAAATCCCAGATTTCACATGGATTTTTTTTTCAGATTTGCTACACTTAACTCTTTTTTATGAGATTGGGAAAAAAGCACCAGCTACCACTCAAAGTTGGCCATTTGTATAGTTAGACCATTGTACTATTGTGATATTTTTCTCTCTGCTATTATTCAAAACTTTTGAAGTAATTTTTGTAAAAAGAATAAGTTAAATTTGTATATTTCTCAACCACAAGTAATCTAAAATTTAAAATACATCAAATTTATTGAAATGAATACAATAATCCAAACAGCACAAGTAACCTGTGACAATTGTGTTTATGTATTCTTAATCTATTAAAGTGGAACAGAGACTAACTGACATACAGCTGTGGCGATAAAAGACTAAACTGGCATTAAAAAGCTAACATCTGTTACTAGTACAGGAAAAAAAACAAAAAACATCTCAATACTTTGTAGGTAGATATCATTTTCTAGACTTTATACAAAGAAAAGGAAAAAAGAAAATCTTTTTGAAGTCATTCTGTTGACTAAGTTGACACCAAAATAATAATACAAATATTCTTAGAATGATAAATGAAAAGTTAACATTGATTTTCATTTTTACTTAAACTAAAAAAAAAACTGCCTCCCTAAAAAAAGAGTGGTTAAGTTAACCCCCCAAAATAGATTTAAATCTAAAAATACCATTAACAAAAAAAAAGGACAAAAATTATTTCAATAAAGTGTAACAATCAACTTTACTGCCAAAACAAATTAAAATGATTACATTTTATTGACATCATTTGTGATCCTTCAAAGCCCAGTATTTTTATGTGGCATGTAGCAATTTTTTTACAGTTTAATAAAAGGAAAAAGAGATTCACATTCTTTTCCTCTGAAAATTTTTGTTGAATTTATCAATCCTATATTTAATAAAATTAATTCTGGCTATAGATATTTTCATATTTTGATGATTTCTGTTGGCAAGGAGAGCCAATAATGCCAAATGCAACTCATTTTTTCTACAGTCTATCTTTCCAAATTTCCCAAAGTTCAGAGAATCATTCAATCATAATGAAATTTTCATTGAGTTATTAATTAAGCCATAAATTTCACAATTACACTTTAAAAAATGAATGTATATATATACCAATGAAAGCTTACTTCCATTACAGGTTAAGAGAATGGCCTACATGTGACATTTTGTTCCTATAAAAGTATGTGAATTGATTCTTACTTAATAAAAAGATGTTTGTTTCAAGATACATAATATTCTATTTCTAAGACTGGAGAGATCTTAAATCAATGAATTCATTCAAAGCATTGATTCTTTCAAGTTATTTAGAGAAGTTTGTGATTCATTTTTTTACTTAATCAAATCAAAAACAACTTGAAATATTTTTAAAATGTTTATTTTTAGATTTAAAAAGTGTCAAGCATTAGTTTCTATAAAATTTAAATCTTTTAAATGTATAAAAAAAATTTAAAAGTAGTTGGATATTATTTTGCTTTCAATATTAATATAAATTAGGACAATGTCTTTCTAATAAAACTAAAATAAGATTTTATAAATAAAATAATAGGTTTAATAGATTTTTAAAATTCTAAATTTAAAAAAAGACTGCATTTTTTACCCTCCTTAAAACTAATATCAACCAATAACAAAAGAATACAACATAAAACTTCAGTCTCATCTGGAAATCAACAGGATTGAACAGTAAATACTAACATTTACAACCCCTAACTTGAAACCAGTACACAAGCTATGATCCTAATTTTAAAGCAATTTTTACCTTCAAAATGAATTTAAAAAATATGCTAGATGCAAATAAACAATTCAATGCAACCAAGAATATACTGGATCAGTATAGTAATGTAAATAAAATTTATCACAGATCTGAATTTTAGGTTTATACAATTTTAGTCAAGGCCAAACTAAACACCTACCAACATTAGAATTCTTAAAATCGGTAAAACAACTATTGAACAAGGGTATTTTCCAGCAGATGGAGAATAATTCAAAGTTACTTACACCTGTGAAAAAATGAACTACCTCATCATTTTTAAATGTCAATGAAATAGCTCATTTTTAGCACATCAACCAGGTGTAGTACTCTTTACCCTGAAAGGATAAAAATGGAATGTTGTGGGATATTAGGAAATGGTTATCAGGGGCCAATGTTCACATCAAAGCTAAATTTAAATCTGGCAACGGCAATGATAATTACAGATATTTTTTCATTGATGTTAATGAACCATAAAGTAAAAATAATTCAGAACTCAGAAGATATGGATTGTCTGATTGCCTTATGAGATGAGTTTTCATTTTTATCAGTATCCAAGTTATTCAAACGGCTACTGTTATTTTCATTGTTATCCACACCATTTTTTGGCTGGTTTGACTTTCAGTTATCACTTGAACTTGAGAACTTTCATGTCAAACTCAAGAGTCTCCTTGGATCTGCAAACTTAACCCTTTATTTAATCCATGGAGGTATATCATCCACATTAACCTAAAATAGTTTTCGGTTCCAAAGAATTTACACTTAAATATCTACCAAGACCCATAGCATAGTAATAACAGAGGTTGATTTACATAAGTTCTGAGTAACATTCATTTGGAGGAAATAGGTTTAATTCTGAGCTTAATTGCAATAGAACGGGTTCTAAAGGATGAAAGCTGATACAATGAATTTTTATTAGAACAGGTAAATCTAATTATGTATTAACGGTTTTCATTATATATTGAAAGCCTGTTAACCTTTTGGCAATATTGAGCCATCATCATGACACTGCATGAATGGATATAATGAACGTAATTCTTAAAAAAATAAGGAAAATAAGTTTGTTTTAATATGTTAAGAAAGAGGGGGTAAATTATTGTTTAAAATAGGTTTTCAAAAAAAGATGTTGATGAAACTATAGTCTACTAATGTGCAATCATCTTTTTAAAAATGTTTAAAAAAAAATGTTCTGAACTGCATTAACAAGTTGTAATGACAAAACAGACCCGCATGCGGTTTGCAATTTTGATTATATATATATTATTTATAGATAAATCAAATAATTTTATTGTTCTGATTATGTTCTATACAAAAACTACCTGAAATTGTAAAAGATGACATTAATTAGAAAAGATCACAGGAAAACAGTTTCTATTAATTCTAATAGAAAATAGAAGATATATTCAGAAAGTTCCATAATTTTTATTAAGTTTAGTAAATCTTACAGATAAACAAGAAGTTTCTGTTCATGAAAAGATTTCCTTAAGTCCTTAAACTTATTTAAAGATTTCTAAAAAAAAGGAGCAACTATCATTAAAATTATAATGCAGTATTTTTTACGGGGTAGGGAGTACTGAAATAGAACTTTAGAAGGTCTATAAACACTTGTGGAAACAAATGGAAGAATAATGACATTAAGAAAAGTTTTAAGAAATTAATTTCATCTTTGGATTTGAGGTATATATATATTTTAAATGGCTTAGTCTAAAAGAAATCAGAACCATAATGCATTTTTTTTTTTTAATATCAGCATCAAAAATTCAATCAGCACCAAGATATCATCAATGTTCTTTGTATATACAAAAATAAGATAATTTCAAAATATTTTTATGAGTTTTAAACAATTATTTCTGAATCTGGGAAATTGAATATTTACTTCTTTACTACACTTATAAAAGCAGTGTAGATATATCATTGCTAATTGACTTAACAGTACGCATTTATTAAATGATCTTTGGTTGATTGTTTAGCTGGGTTCTAACAGCATATTAACCATTGGCAGTACTAAATAACCTTGGAGAAAATTTTTTTATTAAAATTTAATTTTTAAACAGTAAAAATTAGGAATCATTCAATATAAAAATGAAAACAAACTATTTTTATAGTATTCAAATGAATTTCAAAATTATGAAGAAATATCAAAGTTCCATAAACTTATTTCATAAGAATTAGTTAACCTGCAAAGGACACGCAAACAGAGATAGTATGGCCTTATAATTTCAAAACCTACATGAAAGTTCTGATAAACATTTCTAAATAAATAAATAACACTACAAAAGATTAATTTATTTGAAGAATTTACAACATTTTAGAAACATGTAAAAAATAAAAGTAAATAACAGAAGTCAAATCTTAATATAATTAAATGGGTTAGTGGTTTTATTTAACAACATATTAACTCTTTGAAGATATTATAACCAAATAGAGTTATTTTTATAAAATTCTGGTCGCATTGAAACATTTTTTTTTTATAAATAAATTCTTTTTAAAAGCATTAAACTTATAGAAAAACTGAATTTTGTTGAAATATTTTCATAGAAAAATAAAAGCACAGTTTTGTGAAAACATTTTTAGAGAAAGCTCCAGGTTAAGACATGAAAGTTCCAAAGTTCTATCACTCGAAGAAGGCTGAAGAAAGGATTATTGGCCAAACATTGTGAAGATAACAATAAAAATGAAGACAATAGTCCAAAAATTCAATATACAAATTGTCAAGCCTCATCGTAAGAATTCCAAAAAAACCCAAAGACCTTTAGTCTATATAGTGCAATGAATGCAATAGTAAGAGGAATAAAATTCCAAATACCAACTTTAACAAGTCTCTAGCAAATAACCATGGATTTAGTTCAAAGTTAGATTCTGTTGGTGTTGAAATGAGTGAATGTACCATTACAATGAGTGACTATTTTTTTTTCTTTTGAATCAACAAAAAACAACACAACACGAGTTATCTTGTCTTTTCGTTTGTCTTTCTTTTTTTTAATGAGTAATACTTTTTGTATTTTTGTACATTTGAAAAAACAGGTTATTTATGAAAACTCAGCTTTATTTTTTTTGGGTGGGAGGGATGATGCCAAGTTGCAGGAAAATTCACAATTTCCAAAACTTCATAGAACAAAATCTGAGTTGTTTTAAACTTTATTTGTTGTATTTGAAAGTTGAGATTTGTGGATTTCTTTTTAATGTTGATGCAGATGGATCTAAAAAAAAAATGTAATTTTGGTGACACCTCGTATATTTTCCAAAAATACAACAGCAGCATATTTGTTACTTATATTTGCCATTGAAAAATATGATGGCAATAATGCGTGAGTCTGACTAAGGAATTAGATTTTCAATAGATACCCCCACACATGTTCAGATTTTTTTTTAAACTAATGTAATAAAAAGATAAATTACTGACTTAAAATTTTTTATAATTCCATTCTTTACAGGTCTATAATTTGGAAGAGATTAAGACCAGCAGATCTTTAGAATTCAACGAAAATGCATAGGTGTATGAATTATAGGGAAAAGAAGAACAGAACAGGAACTATATCGCATTGATTGCAATGGCAATGCCAAAAAAATGTTTAAAGATGTAGAGAAGAGGCAGGGTGGTGAAAAAGAGATTAGCTTTATTGATCACATAGAATCAAAGTACACATTATTCCTGCCTGAGCATTTCAAAAGGTTAAGGACATCAAGGGAACATATAATTTCAAGCTAATTCCTTGGCAATTGCTGCAAATCAAAGGCAAATTTTAAGTTGAATTATTCTTTTTTCGCATAATATCACAAAACATAAATAGAATGCACCCAACATCACAATATATTAAATAGCAAACAAACAAAAAAAAGAAAAACTAGAATTTCAGATTTTCTTTTTTTCTTAATATGAAAAGGTCATTAACTTTAATGGAGAGGGCAAAATTGCTAACTCCTTAAAAGAAATTGCTAAATATTAAATGCATAAGGGAGGCAATAATATTTCAGAAGAGTGCCTTATAAAAATTTTCGAAGCAAATTTCGATAGAGAGAGCTTTGAAAATAAGTTTTTAGAATACCGAAACCCAACAGCCAGCCCAGATTCCCAGCAATGCATTTTGCATTTATTTATGTAGGAGAAAAAATGCACTTTTTTAAGAAACCCTAAATGAGATACAACCACCGACATTCATTCTGCCTGCCCAGCCAAGAGAACCACTCGTTAACACTAATGCAATAATTGTGCACTAAAGGCAGTCACTGACTGCAGTAGTTAGTTGTGCCTGTCGTGTAGTAAAACTAAAAAAAGGGCTTCCGGTGGACGATAAGCACATTTTATTTGCTGCTACAAAACAAATCCTAATAAACAAATGAATTAGTTTCAGTTTCAGATAAAAGCAAAACCCACCATCTCAGAAACCTAATTGGAATTTCTTCTCCTGTTAACAATTCATTTATTAGAAAATAAACGCATATACGTCATTTGTTGTAAAGAAAAATCTAGAGATATCTCAGAATTAATGTTTGTCGGGAATTGTTATTTTTCAATCAATATCCACAACTAACTGAAAATTATTATTATTTGTATTGTTGTTCAGATACAGAAATTTAAAAATAATAATTATAACACTAAACACTTAATAATTGTATTGTGGTTGGTCGCTGTCAGTGAGTGAATGATGTGATGTGATGTTGGTTGCACTGTTGTGTTGAGTGTTCACAGGTTGCTTGTGAGGACCCACCTACCCTAGCCTAAAAAAAATTAAAAAATAAATTTCCTTGTATGAGGATTTCGTTTTTGTTCGTAAACAAATTATTTCTTTTAGAGACATGCATGCAGTGCAGTAGTGCAGTGCAGTGAGTACGCACAAGTACGCGTTTCAAAATTAACATCTAAACCTGAAAAGACAAAAATATTGCCTTTTCTTTCGGTCACCTAGAATTTTTGGTGCAAAGAATTATTTACTTTATTTCTTTCTTTCCCACTAACGAACGACACACACACACACACACACAGTTAGTACACAAACACAACAGTACTTTTTCCTCGTTATAGTAACAACAGCAACAGCAACATTTGATAAAAAAATGATTTTATGAAACTGAAACCGTACCGATAACTAGAATTAATTTCTTTCTTGGTTGCTTTTTGGTGGTTTAACGAGGACGACACACACACACTACTACACAGAATACAAATAATAAAGTTGAATTTTTCTAAATGTTCCACAAGAAAATTAAACTTCAGTTGGTTCGCTAAATTTGTGTTTTTTTCCACAGACCAACCGGGTGATTTTGTTTTTTTTAATTAAAAAAAATAACGAGTTTCCAAAATTTTCCCAGAAACTGGTTTTCATGCTTTGCTTACGACAATAAAAAACAAAATATTTGCTCAATGGATGGACTTGGTTCGACTAGTGCAAGTGCACTAAAATCGATCGAATTAATTTCTTAAGAAAAAATATTGATTTATAACGAACTATTTTTTCGCACTTGAAAATATTATGTACTTAAACTTAGTAAATTATTAAAATTAGCGATAAAAAATAACTTTAATCCTAAAGGGCTATTATAACGAAAACTGATTT
>JAYKTE010180992.1:0-12646 GCA_036873565.1 Xipholeptos notoides | reverse complement strand
ACTCGGGAGAGTAATTCATCTAGGTGAAGGGCAACACTGATTACAAAAGCCCAGTATGAGCACATAAAAAATGGCCTAGTGCCTCACTTGGGTTGGTGCTCGACCAAGTAAATATAATATCAATGTTTTCCTAAGTGGGCAGTACTGCCCCCTGGAGGCACTGCTTTGATAGGCGGGGTAACACAAAATGGGCTGGTAGGGGGGGAGTAACTAAAGATGCACAATTGAGAGTAATTATGAAGGCCAAATTATTTTTGTTAAGCAAATTTTGTGTTTAATATTATTTTCAATTTGAAAACAAATGTTTGATGTGATTATTGAGGGTTATTGTCAAGATCAAACAAAATGTTTACAAGCCGACAAAGTCCAGCTTGTGTACTTTATCATTGTTTTCAAATATATATTGTTTTTATAATATCATTGTTTTCACTTCGAAAAAAAAAGCTTACATGTGTTTATGGGGTAAGGGGTTCTAGCAGTGTATTCAAGAAGCCAAGGGGGTACCAGCCTAAAACAAAGGTTGGGGAAACCCTGAACTAGATAAAATCAAAGCATCCAAGTTGACCCTTGGCCTGGAGGAGGATAAGTAGAATAATCCCATTCTCTCTTTTACATACAATTTTCTGTTTTTAACTTTATGTTGTTGTTTGTTTGTTTTGTGGCATATCAACTTTTTATGGTCATTTAATGCCTAGAACAATCATTTTTTGATAAACATTCTTTTGTCTACAGAGAGTAAAAATCAAAATAATTTTCAATATTGATTTTCATCAAAACTCATCTTATAAATTCAGACCCACAAAGAAAACCTTGTAAATATAAAATAAAAATGAGAGTAAAGATCCAAATGATTTTAATTACAACTATCATAAAAACTCATCTCACCAGTTCAGACAATCAAGGTCAGAACATACTAATAATATTGTAACATTTCTCAATGATGGAATCCTTAATATTGAATTTATTTTTTTATCTGTGTATCCATTTTTGTGGACTGTTGTCCTCATTTTTATAGTCATTGTTTCACCATATTTCGGCCAACTAATCCTCTGACCTTTTCAGGTGTATTAATGTTGAAACAACGACAATAAAGATGATGACAACAGTCCACAAAAATGGATGCACAGATTATGAAACCTCATCTCCAAAGATTTAAAAAATAGACAATTATTCTTTTAAATTTTGTTGTTTTTGTTAACTTCCAGACAATACTGCAATTACTCCAAGAAGTTGAAGCAATAGGTTAACTATGGTAGAGTTCTTAGATATAAAAAAAATGTCTTTTCTTATAGCCAGATTTACTTCCTTTTCCCTTACTGATTGTTTTGATCTTGGTTTGACCGAGAATTAACATGAGGTGTTCATATTCTTACTATATCAAGAATTAAGTAGACCATCTCATTTTTGAAATTCCTTCTGTAATAGAGTATGACTAACGTATTGCTAAGAATATTTATTCTATTTCTAATTTAAGTTTTGTTTTACGGCATATCAATCTTTTTAGTTTATTTAATGCCAGGAACAATCATTTTTTGAGAAACGTTCTTTTTGTTCACACGTAGTTGTTTTAATAACACAATATAAGTAACTATGCTCAGATCAACTGCATTAGCATTGTAAATGTTCAATAGGTGCCAGTGAATGTTGATCAGTTCAATTTTTTCTGCATAGAGAAAGTCAATGACACATCCCTGCTTCTGATGCATGTCCATAACAGGGGTTGCTTGGTTAGAATCTCACTCATGCAGTCAATATCAGCAACAGAGAGATGAAACTTTCGTTTGATGAATGTATAAGTTCAGTCTAACAATGCAATTTGCGATTCCCCTCGGGAATATAGAAATAGGAGGTATTAATTTTGAAACGTCCCTAGTAGATCCTGGGCTGGGCAACAAATTAACAAGGTTTTATGCATAAATGTATCAGGTTGGGAAGAAAGTAATATAGTTTTTATCTGGAACATGAAACAAGGCATGAAATTATGGAGGTATGAGTGACATTGAATTTTGGGGCTAATTCTCTGCTGGTTATCTTTGAATTTGCCTCAACAGTATCTTTAATGGCTTCCGGATGAATTGATTTTGGTCTTCCAGAACATGGCATATCTTTAAGATTAAAATTTTCAGATTTCTTCCATAAACATTCGAATGTTTCATGCAGCTTCAATAACTAAAGTGCCTTTTTTCTATTCCTAAAGCATACAATGGCTCAGATACTCTTCATTCATATCCATTTCTCAAAGTTAAGCCACTGAAAATTAATTAAGCATCACTAATCATTATTTCTGGTAAATTAATGATACTATTGCAATATAAATAAAGCACTGATTGTATAATTATTAAGAGGTTGCAATTGGATAGAACATTACTTCCTTTCAAACCTAATATATACAAAGTTTAACAAATGCTTCCATTTCTTTAATTGATAATTTCATTGCCATTTTTTATGCAATCAGCAATGTTATTTAGTCCAGAGCAATCATGAAATTTAAATCAAATTCTAGATCAGGACTTTGATATTTTGTAGGCTACACCTTCCTTCTTTGACACTTTTCCTTTCCCCTTATTCAATTTCACCCATTTCCTCTTCATTTTTTCTCCAACCACTTTCACTACAACTAAAGCATGTAATCCTTGTCAAGTTTGTTCTCTTTGTCTGAAAAAAGCATCACTGATGAAAGTATCCATTATATTGTGAGTTGATATGGTTTGCTCTTTTCCCATTTGAAGTACTGGGTTTGTTCAGTTTACATAATACTTTACCATTCACCATAAAATAAAAATATTTTGTATTCACCATAAAATAAAATTTTTGTATACAACAAAGAAAAAGAACCACTGTGTCATCTTAAAAATATGTCTATGCTTAGCTGAGGAGTCTCATTTATTGATCATCTTGTAAACTTGAAATAATATAAAAGTGGGTTAACTTTCAGAGTTACAGTATGTTTATAACTCAAAATTACCTCTTATTGGTAATGGATGCCTGGTAGTATCATGTCTACCTTAAAGAATATCAAGACATACACAACGTAAAAGTCCATTTGGCTTGATAACACTTCATCTTCAGTCTTCCGACAAGTCGATTAACAGAACAGCCTCCTCAAAGTCAAAACAGAATTTGGGTTAATAATTCTTTATCAACATTTTTTCTTAAAATATGTTCAAGAGAGAAACCTTCACTAGGCCAAAATAAAAATGACATAACACTTGAATACAACACACAGGTCTTACTCTCTTTATTTAAATTAAAAATAAAACCCTTCACAAAAGGAAGGAAAATAAATTATTTTTAAAAAAATCATTTTTTTTTAAATCCACTATACCAAACCGAAATCTATGATATATACACAGCGTATTTTGCCACGAAAAGAGTTTTTTTGTGGCTGACAGAGCTAATTTCAACTTGGAAGCAATTTTAGATAAATTCTTATTGTTAATTTTAATCAATACAAAATAGATAACTAAAGATTAAAAATGATTTTCTCAAATTTTTGTGACATTTATGAATGATAAAAAACTATTTTTTTAAAGTATTTATTATAACAACAAATGATTTGATGCTCTTTTTGCACTCACTTTAATCTAGATTTTTTACTTACAAGATTTTTTCATTTCCAAGAAAACTGCTATGATTTTTTGAAAGCCAAAAATTATTTTAGTAAATCGCTGTTGACACTCCAATGACCAATGTATCCCCCATCCAAATTTTCAAGTTTAACCCCTTAACAGCTATTTTTCTCACTCAAAACCAAATTGAATTTGTTTTACAGGTTCGAATACTCATATGTCAAATTTCAAGTCTCGGGATAAAAATCAGCTAAGTAGTTTGGTAGAGACCATTTCTCAGACAGATACACATACAAGGTCACTTTTATATATAAACTAGATAAGATTAGTAGGTTCTTTTTGCAGAACGAAGGTTTTTGACCTACCAATTTAGTTATAAATGAATATTTTGTATAAATGAATATTTTGAAATGTTCAAAACCAGCTTTTTATGATTTATAAATATAACAAATATTTACAAAATACCTAATGATTTATTTTGCATTGATTAAAATTTGAGTTGAAATAAGTTTTGCCTCCTGTGTTGAAAAAGTTTATTTCTATATCTATTCTATTTGGCTTTATCAATAGGTAAATCATTTAAAAGTGATCTTTTTTATCAGTTAATATAATCTATTAGGTTTTGATTAGAATTCTAAAATCAAAGTGATTACTATAATGCTATAGGCTACAATATAATCCAGAAACAACTATTATAGTTACTATGTTTTTATAGTAACATGGTAAGCCTTAACTGATTAATAGAAACTTATTCTCCTACTTTCAAGACCATGAGAAGTGTCTTCTTCATTATAATCCAAAATAAGAAATAAACATAAAATCATTATTAAATCCTTTTATTTATTCAATTGTACAAGAAGCAGTTATAGTCTGCAGTTCTCGAAAACAATTTTAAAAAAAACAGCAACAAAGGTAATTATAAATAAAATAATAAAAAGATTATAGTCCATTTTTCATTTACAATAGTAATTTTTGTTTGTAGTGATTTTATATGCAATAATTATTAGATAAAATTTATTCAAATAAATATTGCCATTGTACTTTTTTTAAAGGCTTATCAATAAAATAAAAAAAAAGATAATTTTTTTTGGCAAGGGTTGTAATTACACAACAAAATTATTGTTTCATCATGAAAACTGAAAGGTTGACAAAATAATAAACCATTTTCAAAATATATTCACTTTAACAGCAGCAGCAGTAATAGAAATAAGAATTGAACATATAAAATATATATATTAAGAGAGATAGATATATGTACATATTCAATTGTATGTGCAGTATAACTGAGTGCATTTTGTAAATGTGCGTATGCAGTTGTCATTTATATAAATCTTTAAATTTACACCCATGAAAAATAATGGCTTAACCTGTCTGAGAAGGCAAATAAAGGTCTATCTAAAAACATAATTATTGAGAATTTGAATGTTTTCCTTATATTCCCATGGTGATAATTTAATAAGATCTTTCATAAAGTTAATTTTATTTAACAATATCTCTGAAATTATGAATTTGAGTACAAGTATCCCTATTTGAACTGCTTTTAATACTGAATATTATTTATTTCTAAATACTTTAAAGTAATTAAAAATAATACACAACATGTGCTCGCCAGTTTTGATCTGAGGAACAGATAAGCAAGAAACTGCCAATCACCAAATGCTGTTGACTCTGTGTCCACACAAATAATAACAAATATTGAAACACTCCTTACTTATAAACAGGACAGAAAGTATTTGATGCAGTTAGTTAAACCACTGAGATAGATGCACTCTTTAGTTTATAATCAGACAGGCATCTAGGAGAAGGAAAATCTCTGATGTAAAAACCTGAGGTTTGTTGTTTATTTAGTATGTGGCAAACCCTCGGATCGACTGCGTGTTATGAGCAGTTCCATGAAGTGTAGATGGTGCTATACAAGCTTTTACCACTATAAACAAATCACTATGTTAGTTTGACAGCCATACTAGGTTTGAGGACACTCACATGTTGAAATTGAAAATAATCCAATATAACATAATAAATGGGAAAACCAAATAAAAAATAGCTTCAACTTTTCTTCCTTATTTGACAAAGGCTTTTTTTTATCAAAGTATATGTCAATTTAATTAGCATTTGATAAAAATCATTAGCATACTATAAAGAACTATAGCTACAAATTGAAATAAAACTGCTAACAATACATTTATTTCCTTCAATGCTCTGTAAGCTAATCATTATTTTTTAAGTTAATGGACAGTTGGGAAATAGATTGGTCCTTCTCTTTCAATAGAGTGAACAACATTAGTTATTTTTGTTTGTTTATTAACTGGGTGTGTTTATTTTCAATTTTAAGTTTTTAAAATATTGATTCTCTTCATTTTTGTACAACCCACTAATAATACTCATGATACTTTCTTTTTAGACTAGAGGGATATTAGTGATATCATGCTAACATATACCCTTTAAAAGATATATTTATTTTTAGATATCAGATGTATTTTGGGGTGAATATTTGCAAAACTCTGGTCTTGGTTTTCAGGAATATATTATTTTGAAAGGAAAGTTAAATTCAGTGTCACAAAATATGCAACCAAAAAGTAGTCCTTATATGCAGTCTATACTCATATATTTGATAAATAAATGTTCTATATATATCCTAGAATATAAAAATCAATTTATCAGAAATACTGCATGCTTTGACAACTTGGTGTTAAAATAAGGATTATGATCACAAAGACTTCATTATTTCCTCTTTTTTTTTATATTTACAACAATAAAAACCTTGAAATAAATTTCATATTAAATAATTTCATGCATCTGATAATTCCATGCAAATGACAGCTTATTGGAAAAAAAAGAAATTAAAGAATAAAATTCAGGCACTAATGGGTTAACTAGACATATTTAGGTTGGGGCGAAATAACACAATCTGAAAGAGTTTTTAGATAAATACAAATCAGCAGAAACTGATCAGCAGAGTTCTAAAATGAAAAATTGCAATTTTTTTTTTAAATCTTTAGATTTTCTATGCAAACACTTTGTTTTGATTTGATTTTTGCAATTTCAATGTAGAATTTTTGTTTTTGTTTGTAATGATATTTTCGTCATATTTTGAAAAAGGGTAGGTGTTTCTACTGAAAAAAAAACTAACATTAAAACAGTGAAAAATATTCTTGTATAGACTGCAATTGTCATGAATTCTGTGATACTGTAAATAAATAAAACCTTTTTATTGGTATAAATCTTTTAGAATAAAATTTACTGTTTATTAGTTTATTCAAATTTCTATATACCCACAGTGCACAGTAACTTTTTGGACATCCTGTATAACAAATACTTAACACAAAAGAAGAGATTTTATTTCATTATTTTTCCAACTATTAAGACTTCTATTATTAACTTTGTTATTCTAACAATGTTTCAGCCAATATTCATCTCAGCCTTCTTCAGGTATTACTCAAACTCAGCAACCGTCACTTGGGGGCATTTTAATAATCAAAATCACAAATTTAGACATGCAATTTTTATTTTGTTTAGATTTTTTGAAAATCAGATCCTACAATATCAACTACAAATTCATATTAGCAGAGTTAATTATTACATGTTAAAACATATCAACCCTGTTAAATGATTTTATCCTAGAACCCCTTGTTTGTTTTTATGAAGGAATTGTTTATATGCTATAAATATTTGTCTTTTGTCATTAAATAAGTACAACAGATATGGTATAATTTAATGTATAGCTTGGGAATAAATGGAGTGATTTATATCTTTAAAAAAAAACATGTTACAGAACAATTATTATATTTGAACTCATGGATCTTTCCCTGGTCTGGAAGAGGGAGATAACTCAGAAACCTCTATAGCTGTTATTGATTTACACAAACACTGATATCATATAAATTCTAAAATAATGAAAAATAACAATGACAAGTATTCTAGTAAACTTTTGTTTTACAATAAATCAACATTTACAGTTGTTTAATATCAGAATCTATTTATGCAAATATATAATTTCTATTAGTTTCAAACAGTTAAACGAGAAGTAGCATTATTTATCCTCCAGCTGAAGCGAAAATAGAAAATGAGAGGAGAGAGTGGAAACACACAGTTAGTTATATAGTTTGATGATACATCAAACTTTATGCACTAATTTAATGCCAGAAACTATTTTTCTAAGCAAATTATTTTCTTTTGTAAATAAATGGTCAGAAAAAACAGGCTGGGTGTGTGTATAGTGAGAGGTGATTTTAAAGTCTAAGCCCTACAAACTTCTTTACAGTGCAAAGACTGATAGATCTGTTTAAAGGAAATAAAGCAGTGTATGGGTAACAGGAGATTCCATAACCAACAGTGACACTAGTCTGAAAATAGATTGACTTGGATTTAAAACTTGTCTATCGCGGTTCTAAAGTTTAAGTCTTTACCATTAAACTTCTCTCTTGAAAATTAAAAGCCAACTGCCTCAAGAATTTATGACTTAATTGCTGAACACAAGTAAGGTTTTATTATTTCAATGTTTTAACATAGCCACTAACTTGTAGAAGAAGCACCAAAAATCACATAATTTAAAATTGGAGGTCAAACAAAACAAATCAGACATTCTTTTGAAAATTAGTGATCAAGTATTCTTAGGTTACCTGACACTATCTTATTTTCTAGAAGTGCTCCAGAGGGGATATCAATTCTATCCCCATGATTTGCTATGATGATAACGGTTCCTTTTAAACTGACATGTTTACCAAAAGTAACATCACCTGATACGGTAAGATGGTCGAGCTCCAGCATGTCTGGAATGCTGGAAAACCTGGCCAGAAACTCCTTGACCTTTTGGAAATGGGTTCCAAGTTTGACCAGAGGTACAGCTGGAAAAGAGCGTTGAGGGCTCATCTCCAAAGCTCCAGTTCTCATTTTATACAGGTTGCTCATCACGAGAAGGAGATCAGAAGTTGTTTTAACTGGCAAGAACCTCTTCCTTGGAACATTGATTCCAATTGCTCCTTCAAAACTTTTTATAGCAGCACCAGACGCGGTCTCCAACTGTATTACATTAATACCGTTATCTAAGGTTTTAGGATTCACAATAATTTCCATGTGTAGTGTTTTTTCGGTGATGACTCGCTGAAGAGCAGACATTTTAATCCAAAGATTATTTGTGTTAAAGATCTTGAATTTGCTAACGCTTTTAAATTCATCCACATGTTCTTTGGGTACTTGAGCAATCTCCAGCAGTCTCAATTTTCCTTCATATTCCACAAGTGTTCCACCTTTTACGTCAGCTCTTGTCTTGTCTGTCACTTCCATGACAAATTCATGACAGCTGAGTCCAGCAGCCGGGTTGAAAAGAAGATTTAAGATATGCAAGTCAACAGTAGCTCCTAAATTATCGATATTTGATACAAAAACATATTCCCGACCGGCTTTGATAAATTCATCGAGGAGACCCGATGAATGGAAGCTCTCGTAAATGTCACCGTGGCCCGGGGGGTACCATCCGTGGCTTCCATCGGGGTTTGTCGTACCAACACTCGTAGCTGTAGGCATCAAAGATTCCCGGTTTATACGAGGGAATCTACTTTGGTTAAACGTAAAAATCCGAACTTTGATTTGGTTGTATTTTCCAAGGATTTTTTCTGTATCATCGTCGGTGTTAAAGGAGTTCATTAAGACCAAAGGAACGTCAGCATCGTAAGACTTGTTCAAATATTCGATTTGTTGCACTGTCATGTCGAGAAAAGTGAGGTCATTTCTGACAGAAATGGCACTTTTCGGGCCCTTGCACCCCATGCTTGTACCCAAACCTCCGTTAAGTTTGAGCACAACTAGTTTGTTTAACATGTTCTGGACGCTTCCTAACTCTACGCGTTGGATTTCGTTGTAGCTTTTTATAGCGTCATCTGGTAAAACTTTAATTTTATCCCAGTTTATAGAAGGTCCTGTTTCTTGGAGGTATCGTTCGAACAACGACTGGAATCGGCCGAGTTCATCCTTCACTTTATCTTGGTGACCAATCGGGGCGGTCTGGACAAGTTTCCCAAGTTCTTTGTGCATGGCTAGTTGGGCATCCCGGCGAGTTAATTCTTTAAATTCAATGTCACTTGAAGTACGCCGATGTCCCTTCACAAATGCCGTGTTAGCCATGTTGCTGTTGAACGACGCCGTTGTTGTTGCTTTGTGATGACGGGACTGTGTCTGTTGTTGCTGTCGTCAACTTTGTGATTGTGGTGGCACTGAATTATTTGGATTCGGATAATGTTTGTTCAATGTTCAGATTTTGTATTAAATGCAAGAAATAATAAGTAACTGAAAATTAGTGCAAATTCAACAATTTACAATTAACTTACTTCAAGAGAAAAGAACTTGCTTAAAATGTTTTTTGAATATTAAAAGAACAGCCAAAGAGCAATTTTGGTTGAGGTTTTAGTTTGGTTTACAGTATATTTTGTTTCGGTTCGCTTGAAGATAAATTTTTGTTCGTCAACAGTAACACTTTGCAAAAATTGAGAGTAGTCGTAAAGGGGTTAAATTTTCACAATCTTTAGTTATCGTTTAGAAATGTCCTTCTTTTTATTCAAAACTTTCTCCTTGATTTCGTGCCGGAAACGTGTTTATTTATTTTTTACGCGTAATACTTTTTTTTTTTTTTAGTGGGGCCCACAAACAGTGTTATCCGCCGCACCGCACACCAGACAGTGTTCTTTGGGTATGAAAACTGCTACAACTGATGATGTGTGCATAGATAAGTCAGCGGACAAGCAAAAAAACGAGAGATAGAAAGAGAAGTAGAAGCAAACAGTGCTATAGAAAAAAAGAGATGAATCTGTATGTCAAGGTTATTTTGTCCTTCTAAAGGTGAAGGGCAGCATTTTATAGAATTACTTCCCTTTTAAAATTATGTTCAACACCGAACCCTTAAGTTTCAATAATAGCTTTTTCTGCAAAGAAAGATAACTATCTCTGGAATAAAAAAATATCACCATCGGAAATTCTTGTCATTATCAAACAAGTTAAGAAAAGAAATCAAGCCTAAAAAGACGACATCTTTCTCTCCTTACGTTGAAGAAGCTATTTTAAACAAAAGTTGTCCCCTACCCCTCCCTACAGTGTTCTTATTTAATTCTTTTTACCGGTATTTTGTAATTATTATTATTATAAAGCTATATTTACAATGTAGTAGCCCCTAACGGGATGAACAAAACTACAGAATTAAAAAAAAAAACATCAACCTCTAAAACACGAAAGAAAAAGTCTAGTAGAGGGAGAGATCGCTAGCTAGCTGCCTGAGCTAGGAAAATCTTTATTCAGAGTTATTTTTCTTGATTAAAAAATACTTTTTTTAAAGCGTATTTTGCCTAAAATGAAACCAAACATAAACGTGTGATATTTTCTTTAATTTAAAATTTTTTAGAGTAGAGCAACAGGGAAGGAAGGAATTTGGAATTATCTACAGTGAACGGTCGAGAATTAAATTGCCAATTAATTCTACCTTTTAAACGTACAATGTATCATTGGAATAACTTGAGGAATTGCTGCTACCGCCCAGTTCTATTGGTAGGTACTTTTAGGGTTTTTAAAAAAGATGTAGGTTACTTTGTATTCACTCTGAGTAAATTGAAAAAAGTCAAATTCAACATAACCACCAACAACAACTGAACCGCAACCGGCACCGAACAACACATTTAAACAATATTTGTACTCCAAAGCTAAGCATTACAGTGGCAGTGGCACTACTACTGTGTGCACTCACTGCTGTGCACTAATACAGTGCCACTGCCACTAGTGCCACTGCCACACCACACTCATAGTGGTTGTTGGTACTTAGTACTGGCAGACTGGGTAAATAAACACATTTCTGAAAAGCTGAATAATTCTTTTAAGAGCAATATTATTCTTCGAAATTGGTGGTGTTTGGGTGCTCTCTCTCTCTCTCTCTCTCTCTCTGCTGAGTAGTGGCGTGGCGTGGCGGCGCTCTGTGCCGAGGCCACCGAGCGGACCGGGTCGGGCAGCTGCTGCGGCGAGTGCGGCTGCGGCGCTCTGAGTGGCAGCAGGCACTCCACTCACTAGTCTAGTCAGAGTGACCTTTAAATTCACTTCAAGTTAATTTTTTTTTCAATTACTAATATTCTTTTGTTTTTATTGAGACGCTTTTAAAATTGGTACCAAAATTTGCAAAATTAAAACTTATAATCTTGTTTTTACTCTTCTTTGTTTAAAGGAAAAATCAGCGACAAAAAACTTTATCCCAAAAAAGTATTTTATGTTGATTGTGTTTGTGTTGACTGTTTTGTGTCCCCAACAACACAAACCAAACCAAACCAAACCAGAACCACACACGCACACATGGCTGCTGACTCTCGAATTACATTATATTTTGTTTTGTTTTTAAGGACACTAAACTAAACTACATCTTAGAACCATTTATTTATTGGCATTAGATTAACCTTCGTTTTTAATCGTGAGTGCTGAAGAACTCAAGGATTCTTATGAACTCTTTTTTTTATCACTAAAATTGAAAATTACAATTGAAGTTCTGTTTGGGTGAACATTGGAGGGCGGGGCGGGGCACCGGGGTGATGATGACACTTATCTTCCTTTCCGTGTGATTTTTCGCTGCTGCCGAGGCGGCGACGGCGTGGCCGCCGTCCTCGGCCCGCGGCCGTGCCGGAGGTCCTGCCCGTGCCCGTGCCATGCCATGCGACGAGCGACCAGTCAGTGCCACTGCCAGTGAGAGACAGAGAGCACACCACAGAGAACTTAAAAGTTTGGGCAAAGTTTGTGTGTGATGATGTGACGTGTTTGGGCTGCAAACTTTGAGCTTTGATTTTTTTAGAAGTTTCGGTGGACCTGTCGAACATGGACCCCCCTCTAAAATCGGGTTTTTTTAAAAAAAAAATTCTGCGGAATATTATTGATAGGACACTAGTATGCCAAATTAGAAAAAAAATTGGGGAAAATAATATATTTAGACATTTTTTGGGAGGGTGCTCACTTTTACGTTCAAATCCCCAATATTGGAATAAGAAGGCACGCTTCCCAAAGGCTGGCGCATGCGTGAATTTTTGTTTTGCTTGTTTTGACTTAGCAAAGTTCGATAAGAG